>JAVLUX010000039.1:29305000-29512500 GCA_032164185.1 Moxostoma hubbsi | reverse complement strand
GGAACGTGGCTGGGGCCCCGAACAAACCGAACGGAAGTGTCACAAATTGGTGTAATCCGAACGGCGTGGTGAAGGCTGTTTTCTCACGGGAAATTGGTGTCAAGGGGATCTACCAATAACCCTTTATCAAATCCAATGTCGAATAAAAGCGAGCAGTACCTAACCGATAGAGCAGTTCATCAACCCGGGGCATTGGGTACGCATCAAATTTAGACACCGCGTTGACTTTTCTGTAGTCCACACAGAACCGCACAGACCTGTCACTCTTGGGAACGAGAACGACCGGGCTGGACCAATCGCTGTGGGACTCTTCCATTACCCCCATATCAAGCATGGCATCCAATTCGTCCCGAACTATTTTCTTTTTATGCTCGGGGAGGCGATAAGGGCGGCTACGAACGACCACCCCTGGCTCGGTCTCGATATGGTGCTCGATGACGTTTGTGTGACCCGGTAGGGGAGAAAACACGTCTGCAAACTCTTCTTGCAACCTGACAACCTCTGAACATTGGCACAGGGAGAGGTGGTCTCCACAAATGACCGGGGCATTGAGATCGGGTTTTGAATTTACCTCCGGTCCGAGCTCCGCCCTCTCTGAAACCACCGTAGCCAATGACACAGGGACCGCCTCCCTCCATAATTTAAGGAGGTTGAGGTGGTAAATTTGACCCGCGTCCCCCCTATCGGTTCGTTTAACCTCATAATCGAGATCCCCCACTCGTCGTGTGACCTCAAAGGGCCCTTGCCACTTGGCGAGTAATTTGGAGCTCGATGTGGGGAGCAATACAAGAACTTTATCTCCCGGTGCAAACTCCCTTAGCTGTGTTCCCCTGTCATACAGTCGGCATTGACGTTCTTGGGCCCGGAGAAAATTTTCCTGTGTTAGTTTCCCCAAAGTGTGGAGTTTTGCTCTTAGGTCAAGGATGTATTGAATTTCGTTTTTGCTATTCGAAGATCCCTCCTCCCAGCTTTCTCGTATAACATCTAAGACACCGCGTGGGCGTCGCCCATACAGTAGCTCAAATGGAGAGAAGCCGGTTGAGGCTTGCGGGACCTCTCGCACTGCAAACAGGGGATTGAGCCATCTGTCCCAGTTTTTAGCATCATCGTGTACGAACTTACGAATCATGTTCTTGAGCGTTCTGTTAAAACGTTCCACTAGGCCTTCTGTCTGCAGATGGTACACGCTAGTGCGAATCGATTTAATGCCCAATAGATCGTAAAGTTTGCGAAGTGTGCGTGACATAAATGTTGTGCCTTGATTGGTGAGGATTTCTTTTGGAATCCCCACCCGGGAGATTATTTTGAAGAGCGCCCCAGCAACACTACGTGCGGAGATATTGCTTAGAGGTACTGCTTCCGGATATCGAGTTGCGTAATCCACTAGGACTAACACAAAGCGATGTCCCCGTGCTGTCTGCTCTAATGGCCCGACGAGGTCCATTCCAATTCTTTCGAAGGGAACCTCGATTAATGGAAGAGGGTGCAATGGCGCTTTTGGGGTGGCCGGTGGGTTTACCAGCTGGCATTCACGGCACGCCGCGCACCATCTGCGGACGTCGCCGGTAATGCCCGGCCAATAAAAACGGGCTATTAGACGGAGAAGTGTTTTCCTTTCTCCTAGGTGACCTGCCATGGGATTATAATGAGCCGCCTGGAATAACATTTCGCGGCGGCTCCGTGGAATCAATAATTGTGTAACATTTTCTTTTGTTTGAGTGTCCTGCGTCACTCTGTATAACCGCTCATTTATAATCGCAAAATAGGGGTATGCGAGAGCGATGTCCGGCTGAAGACGCTGACCATCAATCGTCTTCACCTGATCGAAGGCATGCTTAAGGGTTTCATCCTGCGACTGCTCCAAAGGGAAATCCACGTCAGGGAATTCCCTACGAAGGGGATGGGCGGAGGGCCCACCCCTTCCCTCGTCATCCTGATTTGGAACAGTTGAGGATGGCCCCGGCTCCGCCTCCCCTGCCAAAGCATCGCACATCTCCCTATTTTAGTGCAGGACCCATCCGTGCATATTCCCCCTAAAACATCTCTAAATACAGGCCAATCGGTCCCCAAGATTAGAGGATGGGTGAGGCGGGAACTAACCGCTGCCTCCACTCTATGTTTTCTCCCTCTGAATTTAATTAGTAGGATCACCATCGGATAGTTGTGAACATCCCCATGCACACACCTCACCCTTACCCGCTTAGCCGTGCTCAAAGCCCCGGGTTGAACCAAGCGTTGATGGATGGTGGTCTGATTACAACCGGTATCCAGCAAAGCTTGGTGTGTACCCCCCTGGATTCTTACCGGAATCCGGTACGCTCCAGCCCGATCGGGGGCAGCATGTGGGAGATCGGAGACCCGAACCACCGTCCCCACCTTCATCAACGAACACCGATCACAGAAGAGGCTCGGGTCCCCGGACCTCCGACAGGCTGGCCCAGGCGCTACACCCGTACCTGCTTCGGCGGACGCCCCCACCTGAGGGGGAGAGCGGCTGTAGGTTGTGTGGGAAGGAGGTGATGTGGCTGATGACTGGCTTGTTGATCTTAACCAGGCTCCTCACCTGCGGGGGGCAGGAACGGGCCCTGGAGAGAGGACAGAGGGAGAGGGTTGAAGGGGATGGGAGAGAGCAGAAGAAAACACAGGGGGAGGGGGAAGAGAGAGAGAGAGAGAGAGAGAGAGAGAGAGAGAGAGAGAGAGAGAGAGAGAGCGCTCATCCGCCCTTGGGATCGCCGCCATGTGGTCCTCTGCAAGCTGGACGGCTGCCTCCAGCGACGCCGGGCGGTGGCACTGGGCCCACTCCGCCGTTTTCCTGGGCAAGCGTTGGACGAACTGCTCCAGCACCACCTGATCGATGAGTCCCTCGACGTCGCGGTCCCCCCCACTAGCAGCCACCTACAGCAGGCATCACGGAGCCGCTGGGCAAAGGCGAATGGGCGGTCGGACTTTTCCAGTTTCATATCCCGGAAGAGTTGGCGGTTTTCTTCGGGGCTCCGACCAACCCGTTGCAAGATGGCTTTCCTCAAATCCGCGTAGGCCAGGAGGTTTGTTGCCGGCAGTTGTTGAGCCGCGAGTTGGACTTCCCCAGACAGAAGAGGAACAAGGCGGGCTGCCCACTGACTCTGCGGCCAGCCCCAAACTTCAGCGGTTCGTTCAAACAGATCTAAAAACGCTTCAGCATCGTCAGCCGCCCCCATCTTCTGTAACGTGGGCGGGGGCAACATGGCACGGGTGTCCGGGGTCGCGGCTGTGGCGGCCTCCTGGCTGAGGAGGCTCCGGATGGCCTCTGCTTGGGTCCGTACGATCTCACGGAATCGCCGATCTTGCTCCTGTCTGAGCTCAAGCAGGGACTGTTGGTGGTTTTGATGTAGGGCAGCGAGGGACTGGAGGACTTCGGCCAGCTGGGAGGACTCTACAGGGCGACCTTTCTCCATGATTTGGATGTAGAGGATCCAAAAAATTTTTTTTTTTCCTTTTCCCGGGTTTCGGCACCAGTGTGACGACTTTACAAGGAGGAGGACACAGGAACAAGGTTCAACACAAAGGTGAGGCTCTTTAATCATGGGATGTAGACAGACAGGGCTAGTGCAAATACGTGCTATACATAAACTTCTCTAAACTAATTTAACAACTTGGGGTTGTCTTTCTATTGCCAACACCGGACTGGCAGCTCTCTCTCTCGACTGGAGGCACTGGTGCTCTTTTATGCCGCTCTCCCCATACTCACTGAAATTAGAGACAGGTGTTAGACATAATTTAGCTCAGGTGCAAGCGCCCTTACCGCTTTCTCCCTTCGGACGGGTGCTTGACCACGCCCCTGCTGCCACATACCCCCACCGCCCGACTCAGGCCGGGGAGTCATCCGGCCTGCCTACCACTCTCCCCCATTTCTGGAGAGGAAGTCGGCGGCAGCCATCTGCACCCCCGGTCTGTGGACCACCTCGAACTTAAAAGGCTGGAGAGCCGCCAGATACCAACGGGTGATCCGGGCGTTAGTATCCTTCATGCGGTGGAGCCACTGCAGTGGGGCATGATCCGAGCAGAGAGTGAATGCCCGCCCCAGCAGGTAGTATCGGAGTGTGAGGACCGCCCACTTGATGGCCAGACACTCCTTCTCTACAGTGCTGTACTTCGTTTCCCTTAAGGAGAGCTTCCGACTGATGTACAGCACCGGGCGCTCCTCCCCCTCCACCACCTGCAAGAGTACGGCCCCCAGCCCTCTGTCTGAAGCGTCCGTCTGTAATAAGAAAGGGAGAGAGAAGTTAGGTGAATACAAGAGAGTCTTTCTATTGCCAACACCGGACTGGCAGCTCTCTCTCTCGACTGGAGGCACTGGTGCTCTTTTATGCCGCTCTCCCCATACTCACTGAAATTAGAGACAGGTGTTAGACATAATTTAGCTCAGGTGCAAGCGCCCTTACCGCTTTCTCCCTTCGGATGAGCGCTTGATCACGCCCCCGCTGCCACAATTACTATTTACTAATCTAACATAGTTATTATATAGTTAAACTATGAATAAGGATGTAGGGTGTTTGTTGGTATAAATCATCTTGTGTAAAATAAAAAAAAGAACAAACATGACTCAAATCATACTTTTTATTCTAAATGGAAATACATTTATCCACAATTTTCTCAAGAATTGAGAGAAGTCTCTCCTCCCTTATCTCATCTCTTCTCATTCTCTCCTCCAGCACTGAGTCCCTTCTCTGTCTCTTTGCTGACCCTGCATCTCCACTCCCTCTCATGTCTGCCTGCTCTGGCTCCTCTGGTACTGAATCAGGGGAGCTCACAGCAGCAACAATGGAGTTTTCCTCTGATGAGGCAATTAGGATGGGAGGCTGGATGGATGGCCTCCCACCTATTGCCTCATCCATGAGGTTGTACCACTTCCATGTTCCTGCAGTGGATTCCCCTGATTCAGTCCCAACTCCAGTGGGTGGCTTCCTTAGCTCTTAAAAACGATTTAGAAGAGAATGATAAATCTTAGCAGAGATACATGACATTTTCATATATAAAGGCTCTGACAGCATAAAGTCATTCAGTATGGTTTTAAAGAAATAATTCACCCAAAATATGATCTGTTTATCTCCATACAATGCAAGACATGAAGGCAGCAAAATGTTATGCATCAGACTTTCTAATAGCTTTTTGATTAGAACAGGAAAAAGAAAAAAGAATTTTTCACTATAAATCTTGACATAAGCTCTAGATTTCAAGTTTGATTACACTTCCTGACACTATCTAGCATTCAGAACCATTGGAGTCATAAGTATTACCTTAATGCTGCCTTTATGTCCTTTTTGGAGCTAAAAGATTTTGTCACCATTCACCTGCATTGTGTGAACAAACAGACGTCATTTTCCACTAAAATATCTTTGTTTTGAATTCTGTGGAAGTCATAGGAGTTTGAGATGACATAAGGATGAGACATGATGAGAGAATTGCTAAAGATGATCATTGTTGGGTAAGCTATTCCTGTAATTCAATGCATGATAGTGAGTATACTACTTATAGTCTAAAATGTATATTTCCAATTAAAACTAAGCAGAATAAAATAACTTGTCTTAAGACAATGTTTTTGAACAGCACTGAATATATTACTACCTTGTATGTTTTCTTCAGGTTTTCCCACTTTCTGGCAGCTTTGGCAGGGGTTACCACACCAAGCAACCCCATCTCTTTCAGTACAGTTCTGTAGTGCATGTAATGTAATGATTTAAATATTACTAATTACACATATCAACTGAAACTTAACTCTACAAATTCCTGAGGAAAAGTTATGAAACTCACTCCCATCCAAGCTGGGCTGCATTCCTGCGCTCAGAGAAGAGATGTCCACTGGCCATCCGGCTCATTATGAGACGTGATACGTCTTCAACCGTCTCTAAAACAATAGAAAATCTTCGGTACATATATGTGTTTGCGAATACAGACATGTGATAATTAATATATGTTAACAATCAAACAAATTATCATTTTCTGCGTGAAATCTCGACCATGAAAATACTAGTTTCGAGTCAAAAAATGCATTTAAGCGGAGTTAGTGGCCAATCATAAATTAATCCATCAATATGTATAAATTTACTTCGTTATATCTCGATAACAGATTTATTTGTATTAAAAAAATGTTACTTACATTTGTAAAAGTTGCCGCCTCAGCGTTAGCATCCGCCATTTGCATTTTTTTTTTCCTCTGCCGCCGTCTCCGCGTTGGATTATGGGAAATAGTGGTCGAGTGAGTGTACATCGTATGTACACTCAATCAGATTGCATTGTGGGTAAGAATGAGTGTACAAATGTAGGGAACGAGATATAGGGAATTGGGAGTTTGGGGGTAAGATTTAACCTTGAGGGATAAAACGGGCCCAAATATGCCCCATAGGCATACTATGGCAAGGGTCTCGCATATGAAAGCAATTGTTTTTTCCCTACTATGATAATACACTTTATTTTGTGGGATAATATCTCCCAATCAAAAGAATTAGAAACATGGGGGCAGGCTCATTTCACTCAGGCTACCAATCAATCTTTAACTATCACCTTGGAAATGAAGTAGCCACGCCCTAGCAACCATTTACAACACCCTAGCAACAGCCCCCATACACTTCCATTCAAAATGGCTCAGACGGTTATCTTAAGAACACAATATTATAGAAACTTGGGGATCTTTTGAGTCAGGATAGTAAGCAGCCAATAAGAATCACTCTGTTCATTGGCTAGCCAAGCCCTAGCAACAATTTAGAGCACCCTAGCAACTAGATTTATTGATTTCAATTACAGTAAGATATCATCGGCTCAGAATGTCCTAGAGACATGATAGTTGCTTTGTTTTAATTGGGTGAATAATCAGTCTTCAAGCATCATCATGGGAACCACTAAGCTACGCCCTAGCAACCATTTAAATCACCCTAGCAACAAAACACCATTGACATCCATTCAAAATCACTAAAATGTGTATCTCAGGATCAGAATACCGTAGAGACTTCCGGGTTGACTTATTTCACTCAGGATGGAAGGTACACTTGATAAGTATCAACCTGGTAGCTGCCTAGCAACCAGATGGGTTTACCCTAGCAACCAAGTAAGAAATAACATATCTTTGCACCTGAATAACGAAGAGACTTCCGGGTTGACTTCTTTCACTCAGGATGGCAAAGAGCATTGTTGGTTGTCACCTTGGTATCTGCCTAGCAACCAAATGGGGTTACCTTAACAACCAAGCAACAAATCACATATCACTTCACCAGAAAATCGTAGAGACTTCCGGGTTGACTTATTTCACTCAGGAAGGAAAGTCGCCTTGATAAGTATCACCCTGGTAACTCCCTAGCAACTACAAGGGGTTACCCTAGCAACCAAGCTACAAATAAAAAATCTCTTCACCAGAACATCACAGAGACTTCCGGGTTGACTTATTTCACTCAGGATGGCAAGGAGTATTGTTGGCTGTCACCTTGGTAACTACCTAGCAACCAGATGGGGTTACCCTAGCAACCAAGAAACAAATCACATATCTCTGCACCAGAACACCCTACTGTAATGGGGGTGGCCTCTTTCAACTTTGGGCAGTAGGTGGGAAATTGAGGTAAGGAATTTTGCCACGGCAAGCACCACTCACATTTTCTTCAGGAAATGTACCTATCTAGTTCTTCTTTTTATTAGTGGTGCTTGCCAAAGGCAAAGCATCACTAGTGTTCTCTTGCATACTTATTAGTGGTGCTTGCAAAGCAACACTATTGTAATCTCACATACTTATTTTTAGTGGTGCTTGCCAAAGGCAAAGCATCACTAGTGCTCTCTTGCATACTTATTATTATTAGGTTGGCTTGAGAAAGCCAACTTACTGAAATCCTATTTAAACTTATTAGGTTGGCTTGAGAAAGCCAACTTACTGAAATCCTATTTAAACTTATTAGGTTGGCTTGAGAAAGCCAACTTACTAAAATCCTATTTAAACTTATTATAATTATTATTATTATTATTATTAGGTTGGCTTGAGAAAGCCAACTTACTGAAATCCTATTTAAACTTATTATTATTATTAGGTTGGCTTGAGAAAGCCAACTTACTGAAATCCTATTTAAACTTATTATTAGTGGTGCTTGCCATAGGCAAAGCATCACTATTGTTCTCTTGCATACTTATAATAATAATAATAATAATAATAATAATAATAATAATTAGTGGTGCTTGCCAAAGGCAAGGCATCACTATTGTTATTTCTCATACTTAATAATAATATTATTATTAATATTATTATTATTATTATTATTAGTGGTGCTTGCAAAGCAACACTATTGTAATCTCACATACTTATTAGTGGTGCTTGCAAAGCAACACTATTGTAATCTCACATACTTATTAGTGGTGCTTGCAAAGCAACACTATTGTAATCTCACATACTTATTAGTGGTGCTTGCAAAGCAACACTATTGTAATCTCACATACTTATTTTTCTTCTTCTTCTTCTTCTTCTTCCGTACAAAACTTCGGCGCGTAACTCGTCCCGCACCTTTTGGCGTAGACCCATGAATGAGGTGTCAAATCGTGCGGCTCATTGAGGAGAGGTGTGCTATGACTTTTATAAGCGATCGGGGGTACGGTGTTTGCCCCAGGGGCAAAAAATTGGGCAAAAAATCCCATTGACTTAACATTGAGCTGAACTTTGACGAGTCATAGCTCAGAGCGAGGATTTCGCAGAGACGTGTGATTTACCACATTTGAAGAGGCTGACAGGCTCTGTGAGAACATACCTCACAATGGGGTAAAACTTTTACCCCTGGGGGGCAGGAGCTGCCCAAATTTGCCCCAATGTAAGTCAATGGAATTTTTGGCAAAATTTTTTGGTCACAGACCCACGAATGAGGCATCAAATCGTGCGGATTATTTGGGAATGGTGTGCTATGACTTTTATAAGTGATCGGGGGTACGGTATTTGCCCCAGGGGCAAAAAATTGGGCAAAAAATCCCATTGACTTAACATTGCGCCGAACTTTGACGAGTCATAGCTCAGAGCAAGGATTTCACAGAGACGTGTGATTTACCACATTTGAAGAGGCTTACAGGCTCTGTGAGAACATACCTCACAATGGGGTAAAAGTTGCACCCCTTGGGGGCAGGAGCTGCCCAAATTTGCCCCAATGTTAAGTCTATGGTAGATTTTGTATTGAACATAACTCTGGATCACAGTGTCTTAGAGACAAGGGGGCAGGCTCATTTTACTCAGACGACCAATCAGTCTCTCAGGATCATTGTGAAGCTATCAAGCCACGCCCTAGCAACCATTTACAGTACCTTAGCAACAAGTCCCATAGACTTCCATTGAAAGAGATCAAAGGGATTTTTCTGGACTGAATTACCATAGAAACACAAGGGTGGTCTCGTTTGACTTGGGCCAGTAAAACAGCCAATCATGAATCCCCTCAACACTTCCTAGCCCCTCCCTAGCAACCATTTTCGAGCACCTTAGCAACCAATATCCAAAGAGAGATATCTTCCATTCTGAATGTCACAGAGGCATGGGAGTTGGTTTATATCATTCATACTGACAAGCAGCCTTTGGAGATTCATCATTGGCAGCTGCCAAGCCACTCCCTAGCAACAATTTAGAGCACCCTAGCAACCACATTTATTGATTTCAATTACAGTAAGATATCTTCAGATCAGAATGTCCTAGAGACATGATAGTTGCTTTGTTTTAATTGGGTGAGTAATCAGTCTTCAGCTTTCATCATGTGAACTACTTAGCCACGCCCTAGCAACCATTTAAAGCACCCTAGCAACAAAGAACCATTGACATCCATTCAAAATCACTAAGATGTGTATCTTGGGATCAGAATGACGTAGAGACTTCCGGGTTGACTTATTTCACTCAGGATGGCAAGGAGCATTGTTCCCTGTCACCTTGATAACTGCCTAGCAACCAGATGGGGTTACCCTAGCAACCAAGTAACAAATCAAATATCTTTGAACCAGAACATCGTAGAGACATAGGGGTTGAAATATTTCTCACAGGATTGCAAGGGGCCTTATGAGTATCACGTAGGTAACTGCCTAGCAACCAGATGGGGTTACCCTAGCAACCAAGAAAGAAATCGCATATCTCTGCACAAGAAAATCACAGAGACTTCTGGGTTGACTTATTTCACTCAGGATGGCAAGGAGCATTGTTGGCTGTCACCTTGGTAACTGCCTAGCAACCAAATGGGGTTACCCTAGCAACCAAGAAACAAATCATATATCTCTGCACAAGAAAATCACAGAGACTTGCAGGTTGACTTATTTCACTCAGGATGGCAAGGAACATTGTTGGCTGTCACCTTGGTAACTGCCTAGCGACCAGATGGGGTTACACTAGCAACCAAGAAACAAATCACATATCTCTGTACTAGAAAATCACAGAGACTTCTGGGTTGACTTATTTCACTCAGGATGGCAAGGAGCATTGTTGGCTGTCACCTTGGTAACTGCCTAGCAACCAGATGGGGTTACCCTAGCAACCAAGAAACAAATCACATATCTCTGCACAAGAAAATCACAGAGATTTCCGGGTTGACTTATTTCACTCAGGATGGCAAGGAGCATTGTTGGCTTGCCCCTTGTTAACTGCCTAGCAACCAGATGGGGTTACCCTAGCAACCAAGTAACAAATCACATATCTCTCTACTAGAAAATCGTAAAGACTTCCGGGTTGACTTATTTTACTCAGGATGGCAAGTAGCATTGGTGGCTGTCACCTTAGTAACTGCATATCAACCAGATGGGTTTTCCTAGCAACCATGGAACAACACCAATATCTTTGCACCAGAACATCCTACTGTCATGGGGGTGGCCTCTTTCAACTTTGGGCAGTAGGTGGGACATTATGGTAAGAAATTTTGCCACGGCAAGCACCACTCACATTTTCTTCAGGAAATGTACATTCTAGTTAGTGGTGCTTGCAAAGCAACACTATTGTAATCTCACATACTTATTTTTCTTCTTCTTCTTCTTCTTCTTCTTCTTCCGTACAAAACTTCGGCACCTAACTCGTCCCGCACCTTTTGGCGTAGACCCATGAATGAGGTGTCAAATCGTGCGGCTCATTGAGGAGAGGTGTGCTATGACTTTTATAAACGATCGGGGGTACGGTGTTTGCCCCAGGGGCAAAAAACTGGGCAAAAAATCCCATTGACTTAACATTGAGCCGAACTTTGACGAGTCATAGCTCAGAGCGAGGATTTCGCAGAGACGTGTGATTTATGAGATTTGAAGAGGCTGACAGGCTCTGTGAGAACATACCTCACAATGGGGTAAAAGTTTTACCCCTGAGGGGCAGGAGCTGCCCAAATTTGCCCCAATGTAAGTCAATGGAATTTTTTGCAAAATTTTTTGATCACAGACCCACGAATGAGGCGTCAAATCGTGCGGATTATTTGGGAATGGTGTGCTATGACTTTTATAAGCGATCGGGGGTATGGTATTTGCCCCAGGGGCAAAAAATTGGGCAAAAAATCCCATTGACTTAACATTGAGCCGAACTTTGACGAGTCATAGCTCAGAGCGAGGATATCACACAGACGTGTGATTTACCACATTTGAAGAGGCTGACAGGCTCTGTGAGAACATACCTCACAATGGGGTAAAAGTTGCACCCCTTGGGGGCAGGAGCTGCCCAAATTTGCCCCAATGTTAAGTCTATGGTAAATTGTGTATTGAACATAACTCTGGATCACAGTGTCTTAGAGACAAGGGGGCGGGCTCATTTTACTCAGACGACCAATCAGTCTCTCAGGATCATTGTGAAGCTATCAAGCCACGCCCTAGCAACCATTTACAGCACCTTAGCAACAAGTCCCATAGAATTCCATTGAAAGAGATCAAAGGGATTTCTCCGGACTGAATTATCATAGAAACACGAGGGTGGTCTCGTTTGACTTGGAGCAGTAAAACAGCCAATCATGAATCCCCTCAACACTTCCTAGCCCCTCCCTAGCAACCATTTTCGAGCACCTTAGCAACCAAATTCCAAAGAGAGATATCTTCCATTCTGAATGTCACAGAGGCATGGGAGTTGGTTTATATCATTCATACCAACAAGCAGCCTTTGGAGATTCATCATTGGCAGCTGCCAAGCCACTCCCTAGCAACAATTTAGAGCACCCTAGCAACCACATTTATTGATTTCAATTACAGTAAGATATCTTCAGATCAGAATGTCCTAGAGACATGATAGTTGCTTTGTTTTAATTGGGTGAGTAATCAGTCTTCAGCTTTCATCATGTGAACTACTTAGCCACGCCCTAGCAACCATTTAAAGCACCCTAGCAACAAAACACCATTGACATCCATTCAAAATCACTAAGATGTGTATCTTGGGATCAGAATGTCGTAGAGACTTCCGGGTTGACTTATTTCACTCAGGATGGAAAGTAGACTCGATAAATATCACCCTGGTAACTGCCTAGCAACCAAATGGGGTTACCCTAGTAACCAAGAAACAAATCACATATCTCTGCACATGAAAATCACAGAGACTTCCGGGTTGACTTATTTCACTCAGGATGGAAAGTACACTTGATAAATATCACACTGGTAACTGCCTAGCAACCATATGGGGTTAGCCTAGCAACCAAGAAACAAATCACAAATCTCTGCACAAGAAAATCACAGAGACTTCCGGGTTGACTTATTTCACTCAGGATGGCAAGGAGCATTGTTGGCTGTCACCTTGGTAACTGCCTAGCAACCAGATGCGGTTACCCTAGCAACCAAGAAACAAATCACATTTCTCTGTACTAGAAAATCACAGAGACTTCCGGGTTGACTTATTTCACTCAGGATGGCAAGGAGCATTGTTGGCTGTCACCTTGGTAACTGCCTAGCAACCAGATGCGGTTACCCTAGCAACCAAGAAACAAATCACATTTCTCTGCACAAAAAAAATCACAGAGACTTCCGTGTTGACTTATTTCACTCAGGATGGCAAGGAGCATTGTTTGCTGTCACCCTGGTAACTGCCTAGCAACCAGATGGGGTTACCCTAGCAACCAAGAAACAAATCACATATCTCTGCACAAGAAAATCACAGAGACTTCCGGGTTGACTTATTTCACTCAGGATGGCAAGGAGCATTTTTGCCTGTCACCTTGGTAACTGCCTAGCAACCAGATGGGGTTACCCTAGCAACCAAGAAACAAATCACATATCTCTGCACAAGAAAATCACAGAGACTTCCGGGTTGACTTATTTCACTCAGGATGGAAAGTAGACTTGATAAATATCACCCTGGTAAATGCCTAGCAACCAAATGGGGTTACCCTAGCAACCAAGAAACAAATCGCATATCTCTGCACAAGAAAATCACAGGGACTTCCGGGTTGACTTATTTTACTCAGGATGGCAAGGAGCATTGTTGCCTGTCACCTTGGTAACTGCCTAGCAACCAGATGGGGTTTCCCTAGCAACCAAGAAACAAATCACATATCTCTGCACAAGAAAATCACAGAGACTTCCGGGTTGACTTATTTCACTCAGGATGGCAAGGAGCATTGTTGGCTGTCACCTTGGTAACTGCCTAGCAACCAGATGGGGTTACCCTAGCAACCAAGAAACAAATCACATATCTCTGCACAAGAAAATCACAGAGACTTCCGGGTTGACTTATTTCACTCAGGATGGAATGTAGACTTGATAAATATCACCCTGGTAACTGCCTAGCAACCAGATGGGGTTACCCTAGCAACCATGGAACAACACCAATATCTCTGCACCAGAACATACTACTGTCATGGGGGTAGCGCCTTTCAACTTTGGGCAGTAGGTGGGATATTGTGGTAAGAAATTTTGCCACGGCAAGCACCACTCACATTTTCTTCAGGAAATGTACATTCTAGTTATTATTATTATTCTTCCGGACAAAAGTTTGGCGAGCTACTCCTCCCGCAGCTTTTGTCACAGACCCACGAATGAGGTGTCAAATCGTGCGGATTATTTGGGAATGGTGTGCTATGACTTTTATAAGCGATCGGGGGTACGGTGTTTGCCCCAGGGGCAAAAAATCCCATTGACTTAACATTGAGCCGAACTTTGACGAGTCATAGCTCAGAGCGAGGATTTCGCAGAGACGTGTGATTTACCACATTTGAAGAGGCTGACAGGCTCTGTGAGAACATACCTCACAATGGGGTAAAAGTTTTACCCCTGGGGGGCAGGAGCTGCCCAAAGTTGCCCCAATGTAAGTCAATGGAATTTTTTGCAAAATTTTTTGGTCGCAGACCCACAAATGAGGCGTCAAATCGTGAGGATTATTTGGGAATGGTGTGCTATGACTTTTATAAGCGATCGGGGGTACGGTATTTGCCCCACGGGCAAAAAATTGGGCAAAAAATCCCATTGACTTAACATTGCGCCGAACTTTGACAAGTCATAGCTCAGAGCGAGGATTTCACAGAGACGTGTGATTTACCACATTTGAAGAGGCTGACAGGCTCTGTGAGAACATACCTCACAATGGGGTAAAAGTTGCACCCCTTGGGGGCAGGAGCAGCCCAAATTTGCCCCAATGTTAAGTCTATGGTAGATTTTGTATTGAACATAACTCTGGATCACAGTGTCTTAGAGACAAGGGGGGCGGGCTCATTTTACTCAGACGACCAATCAGTCTCTCAGGATCATTGTGAAGCTATCAAGCATCGCCCTAGCAACCATTTAGAGCACCTTAGCAACAACTCCCATAGACTTCCATTGAAAGAGATCAAAGGGATATCTCCGGACTGAATTATCATAGAAACACGAGGGTGGTCTCGTTTGACTTGGGGCAGTAAAACAGCCAATCATGAATCCCCTCAACACTTCCTAGCCCCTCCCTAGCAACCATTTTCGAGCACCTTAGCAACCAAAGTCCAAAGAGAGATATCTTCCATTCTGAATGTCACAGAAGCATGGGAGTTGGTTTATATCATTCATACTGACAAGCAGCCTTTGGAGATTCATCATTGGCAGCTGCCAAGCAACTCCCTAGCAACAATTTCGAGCACCCTAGCAACCACATTTATTGATTTCAATTACAGTAAGATATCTTCAGATCAGAATGTCCTAGAGACATGATAGTTGCTTTGTTATCATTAGGTGAGTAATCAGTCTTCAGCTTTCATCATGTGAACTACTTAGCCACGCCCTAGCAACCATTTAAAGCACCCTAGCAACAAAGAACCATTGACATCCATTCAAAATCACTAAGATGTGTATCTTAGGATCAGAATGACGTAGAGACTTCCGGGTTGACTTATTTCACTCAGGATGGCAAGGAGCATTGTTCCCTGTCACCTTGGTAACTGCCTAGCAACCAGATGGGGTTACCCTAGCAACCAAATAACAAATCACATATCTTTGAACCAGAACATTGTAGAGACATAGGGGTTGAAATATTTCTCACAGGATTGCAAGGGGCCTTATGAGTATCACGTAGGTAACTGCCTAGCAACCAGATGGGGTTACCCTAGCAACCAAGAAAGAAATCGCATATCTCTGCACAAGAAAATCACAGAGACTTCCGGGTTGACTTATTTTACTCAGGATGGCAAGGAGCATTGTTGCCTGTCACCTTGGTAACTGCCTAGCAACCAGATGGGGTTACCCTAGCAACCAATAAACAAATCACATATCTCTGAACCACAAAATTGTAGTGATTCTGTGTTGACTTATTTCATTTAGGATGGCAAGGAGCATTGTTGGCTTGCCCCTTGGTAACTGCCTAGCAACCAGATGGGGTTACCCTAGCAACCAAGAAACAAATCGCATATCTCTGCACAAGAAAATCGTAGAGACTTCCGGGTTGACTTAATTTACTCAGGATGGCAAGTAGCGTTGGTGGCTGTCACCTTAGTAACTGCATATCAACCAGATGGGTTTCCCTAGCAACCATGGAACAACACCTATATCTCTGCACCAGAACATCCTACTGTCATGGGGGTGGCCTCTTTCAACTTTGGGCAGTAGGTGGGACATTGTGGTACGAAATTTTGCCACGGCAAGCACCACTCACATTTTCTTCAGGAAATGTACATTCTAGTTATTATTATTATTATTATTATTATTCCACACATAGTTTGGCGCGCTACTCCTCCCGCAGCTTTTGTCACAGACCCCTGAGTGAGGCATCAAATCGTGCGGCTCATTGAGGAGAGGTGTGCTATATCTTTTCTAAGCGATCGGGTGTACGATGTTCGAACAGCAGACGAAAAAGCGGCCAAAAAAGTCCCATTGACTTTACATTGCGGAATGTTCAGAAATTTAAATCCCAACTGACATTTCACACACACAGACAAAAAAGGGCCTGTCAGCCCTGCGTCTCTCTCTCTCTCTCTCTCCCTCAGAGGATTTCTTTTATCAAGCAGCCAATAAAAATCTTCATAGCCACACCCTAAAACATGCTAAAAATGTGCTAGCATCATGCTAACATATGCTGGCATCGCCTACCGAAGTGCTAAAACATGCTATAAACGTGTTAGCAACATGCTAACACATGCTGGCATCGCCTAGCGAAGTGCTAAAACATGCTAAAAATGTGCTCGCAACATGCTAAAACATATTAGTATTGCATAGCGAAGTGCTAAAACATGCTAAAAACGTGCTAGCATCATGCTAACACATGCTGGTATCGCCTAGCAAAGTGATAAAACATGCTAAAAACGTGCTAGCATCATGCTAACATATGCTGGCATCGCCTAGCGAAGTGCTAAAACATGCTAAAAACATGCTAGCAACATGCTAAAACATATTAGAATTGCATAGCGAAGTGCTAAAACATGCTAGCAACATGCTAAAACATATTAGAATTGCATAGCGAAGTGCTAAAACATGCTAGCAACATGCTAAAACATACTAGTATCGCATAGCGAAGTACTAAAACATGCTAAAAATATGCTAGCATCATGCTAACATATGCTGGCTTCGGCTAGCGAAGTATTAAAACATGCTAAAAATGTGCTAGCATCATGCTAACACATGCTGGCATCGCCTAGATAAGTGCTAAAAACGTGCTACCAACATGCTAACACATACTAGTATCGCCTAGCGAAGTGTTAAAACATGCTAAAAATATGCTAGCATTATGCTAATACATGTTAGCATTGCCTAGGGAATTGTTAAAACATGCTAAAAATGTGCTAGCATCATGCTAACACATGTTAGCATCGCCAAACGAAGTGCTAAAACATGCTAAAAACGTGCTAGTATCATGCTAACACATGCTAGCTTTGCCTAGCAAAGTGCTAAAACTTTTAAAAATGTGCTACCATCATGAAAAACACATGTTAGCAACATTCTATGACCTTTATTTTAGTGCTTAGAAACAAGTTAGAAAATTCTATTTGATGAGTTTTGCCACGGCAAGCACCACTCACATTTTCTTCAGGAAATGTACGTTCTAGTTAGTGGTGCTTGCCATAGGCAAAGTATCACTATTGTTCTCTTGCATACTTATTATTTTTATTATAATTATTATTATTTTTCCACAGAAAATGGTAGAGACTTAGGGGTTGACATATTTCACACAGGATTGCAAGGGGCCTTATGAGTATCACTTTGGTAACTGCCTAGCAACCAGATGTGGTTACCCTAGCAACCAAGTAACAAATCACATATCTTTGCACCAGAAAATCGTAGAGACTTCCTGTTTCACTTATTTCACTCAGGATGGAAAGGAGGCTTGATATGTATCACTCTGGTAACTGCCTAGCAACCAGATGTGGTTACCCTAGCAACCAAGTAACAAATCACATATCTTTGAACCAGAACATCGTAGAGACTTGGGGGTTGACATATTTCACACAGGATTGCAAGGAGCCTTATGAGTATCACCTTGGTAACTGCCTAGCAACCAGATTGGGTTACCCTAGCAACCAACTAACAAATCACATATCTCTGCACCAGAAAATCATAGAGACTTCCTGTTTCACTTATTTCACTCAGGATGGAAAGTATCCTTGATATGCATCACTCTGGTAACTGCCTAGCAACCAGATTGGGTTACCCTAGCAACCAAGTAACAAATCATATATTTCTGCTCCAGAAAATCGTAGAGACATCTGGGTTGACTTAATTCACTCAGGATGGAAAGGAGGCTTGATAAGTATCACCCTGGTAACTGCATAGCAACCAGACAGGGTTACCCTAGCAACCAAGTAATATGTCACATATCTTTGAACCAGAACTTCGTAGAGACATCTGGGTTGACTTAATTCACTCAGGATGGAAAGGAGGCTTGATAAGTATCACCCTGGTAACTGCATAGCAACCAGACAGGGTTACCCTAGCAACCAAATAACAAATCACATATCTCTGCACCATTAAATCATACAGACTTGCGGGTTGGCTTTATTCACTCAAGATGGAAAGGAGGCTTGATAAGTATCACCCTGGTAACTGCATAGCAACCAGACAGGGTTACCCTAACAACCAAGTAACAATTCACATATCTTTGAACCAGAACATCGTAGAGACTTAGGGGTTGACATATTTCACTCAGGATTGCAAGGAGCCTTATGAGTAACACTTTGGTAACTGCCTAGCAACCAGATGGGGATAGCCTAGCAACCAAGTAACAAATCACATATATCTGCAACAGAAAATCGTAGAGACTTCCTTGTTGACTTATTTCACTCAGGACGGAAAGGAGCCATGTATTGTATCACACTGGTTACTGCTTAGCAACCAGATGGGGTTACCCTAGCAACCAAGTAACAAATTACATATCTCTGCACCAGAACAACATAAAGACTTCTGGTTTTGTTCATGGGATTCAGGGTAGCAAGGATCTATCTATCTATGTATCTGTCTGTCTGTCTGTCTATTTATCAATCTATCTATATCTATCTTTCGAACTATCTATCTATCTGAGGGTTAATATCTATCTATCTATCTATCTATCTATCTATCTATATCTATCTATGGGTCAATATCTATCTATGTATCTATCTATCTATCTATCTATCTGAGGGTCAATATCTATCTATCTATCTATCTATCTATCTATCTATCTATCTATCTGAGGGTCTCTATCTATCTATCTATCTATCTATCTATCTATCTGAGGGTATCTATCTATCTATCTGAGGGTCAATATCTATCTATCTATCTATCTATCTATCTATCTGGGGGTCAATATCTATCTATCTATCTATCTATCTATCTGAGGGTCAATATCTATCTATCTATCTATCTATCTGGGGGTCAATATCTATCTATCTATCTATCTATCTGGGGGTCAATATCTATCTATCTATCTATCTATCTATCTATCTATCTATCTGAGGGTCAATATCTATCTATCTATCTATCTATCTATCTGAGGGTCAATATCTATCTATCTATCTATCTATCTATCTATCTATCTATCTGGGGGTCAATATCTATCTATCTATCTATCTATCTATCTATCTGAGGGTCAATATCTATCTATCTATCTATCTATCTATCTATCTATCTATCTCTCTGAGCGTCAATATCTATCTATCTATCTAATCTATTTTATAGACTGAATGGTCTTATAATCTTTAAACTTTGAACTTTGATAACTACTAATACTTATAATTACATCAACATAAAAACCTTAAATCTTCAAACTTTTACAACTACTTTCATGCTAGGCTTTCTCAAGCCAACCTAAAGTTTGTACTCAAACTTTTTAATCTAGTTAGGTTGGCTTGAGAAAGCCAACTTACTGAAATCCTATTTAAACTTAATATTATTATTATTCTTCTGAGACTAAATTTCTAAATCTAACTCCTCCTAGAGCTTTTAAGCTACATGCACCAAACTCGGCACAGACCTTCAGACTAATCCCGAATAGTGTGCTATATCTTTTCTAACTGATTGGACTTACGGTTTTCCTAAAAATGACGATCAAAACTCGGAAAAACTCCCATTGACTTAACATTGCGGAATGTTCAGAAATTTAAATCCCAACTGACGTTTTCACACACACAGACAAAAAAGGGCCTGTCAGCCCTGCGTCTCTCCCTCTCTCTCCCTCAGAGGATTTCTTTTATCAAGCAGCCAATAAGTAATGACCGAAAATCTTCATAGCCACAGTATTGTAGCTTCCAGGTTGACTTTATTCACTCAGGATGGAAAGGAGGCTTGATAAGTATCACCCTGGTAACTGCATAGCAACCAGACAGGGTTACCCTAGCAACCAAATAACAAATCACATATTTCTGCACCAGAAAATCATACAGACTTCCTGTTTCACTTATTTCACTCAGGATGGAAAGTAGCCTTGATATGTATCACTCTGGTAACTGCCTAGCAACCAGATGGGGTTACCCTAGCAACCAAGTAACAAATCACATATCTCTGCACCAGAAAATCATACTGACATCCTGTTTCACTTATTTCACTCAGGATGGAAAGTAGCCTTGATATGTATCACTCTGGTAACTGCCTAGCAACCAGATGTGATTACCCTAGCAACCAAGTAACAAATCACATATCTCTGCAACAGAAAATCATAGAGACTTCCGGGTTGACTTTATTCACTCAGGATGGAAAGTAGCCTTGATATGTATCACTCTGGTAACTGCCTAGCAACCAGATATGGTTACCCTAGCAACCAAGTAACAAATCATATATATTTGAACCAGAACATCGTAGAGACTTCCTGTTTCACATATTTCACTCAGGATTGCAAGGAGCCTTATGAGTATCACTTTGGTAACTAACTAGCAACCAGACGGGGTTACCCTAGCAACCAAGTAACAAATCACATATCTTTGAACCAGAACATCATAGAGACTTAGGGGTTGACATATTTCACACAGGATTGCAAGGAGCCTTATGAGTATCACTTTGGTAACTGCCTAGCAACCAGATGTGTTTACCCTAGCAACCAAGTAACAAATCACATATCTCTGCACCAGAAAATCGTAGAGACTTCCTGTTTCACTTATTTCACTCAGGATGGAAAGTAGCCTTGATATGTATCACTCTGGTAACTGCCTAGCAACCAGATGCGGTTACCCTAGCAACCAAGTAACAAATCACATATCTCTGCAACAGAAAATCGTAGAGACTTCCGGGTTGACATAATTCACTCAGGATGGAAAGGAGGCTTGATAAGTATCACCCTGGTAACTGCATAGCAACCAGATGGGGTTACCCTAGCAACCAAGTAACAAATAACATATCTTTGAACCAGAAAATCATAAAGACTTAGGGGTTGACATATTTCACACAGGATTGCAAGGAGCCTTATGAGTAACACGTTGGTAACTGCATAGCAACCAGATGTGGTTACCCTAGCAACCAAGTAACAAATCACATATCTTTGAACCAGAAAATCATAAAGACTTAGGGGTTGACATATTTCACACAGGATTGCAAGGAGCCTTATGAGTAACACGTTGGTAACTGCCTAGCAACCAGATGGGGTTACCCTAGCAACCAAGTAACAAATCACATATCTCTGCACCAGAAAATCGTATACACTTCCTGTTTGAATTATTTCACTCAGAATGGAAAGTAGCCTTGATATGTATCACTCTGGTAACTGCCTATCAACCAGATATGGTTACCCTAGCAACCAAGTAACAAATCACATATCTATGCAAAAGAAAATCGTAGAGACTTCCAGGTTGACTTTATTCACTCAGAATGAAAAGGAGGCTTGATAAGGATCACCCTGGAAACTGCCTAGCAACCAGATTGGGTTACCCTAGCAACCAAGTAAAAAATAATATATCTATCTATCTGTCTATCTATCTATCTTTCTGAGGGTCAATATCTATCTGTCTATCTATCTATCTATCTATCTGAGGGTCAATATCTATCTATCTATCTGTGGGTCATACTCTATCTATCTATCTATCTATCTATCTATCTATCTATCTATCTATGGGTCATACTCTATCTATTTATCTATCTATCTATCTATCTATCTATCTAAGGGTCAATGACTATCTATCTATCTATCTATCTATCTGTCTATCTATCTGAGGGTCAATATCTATCTATCTATCTGTGGGTCATACTCTATCTATCTATCTATCTATCTATCTATCTATCTATCTATCTATCTGTGGGTCATACTCTATCTATTTATCTATCTATCTATCTATCTATCTATCTAAGGGTCAATGACTATCTATCTATCTATCTATCTATCTGTCTATCTATCTATCTATCTATCTATCTATCTATCTATCTATCTGTGGGTCATACTCTATCTATCTATCTATCTATCTTTCTGAGGGTCAATATCTATCTATCTATCTATCTATCTATCTATCTATCTATCTATCTGAGGGTCAATAACTATCTATCTATCTATCTATCTGTGGGTCATACTCTATCTATCTATCTATCTATCTATCTATCTATCTATGGGTCAATGACTATCTATCTATCTATCTATCTATCTATCTATCTATCTATCTATCTATCTGAGGATCAATATCTATCTATCTATCTATCTATCTATCTATCTATCTGAGGGTCAATATCTATCTATCTATCTATCTATCTATCTGTGGGTCATACTCTATCTATCTGTCTATCTATCTATCTGAGGGTCAATATCTATCTATCTATCTATCTATCTAAGGGTCAATGACTATCTATCTATCTATCTATCTATCTATCTATCTATCTGAGGATCAATATCTATCTATCTATCTATCTATCTGAGGGTCAATATCTATCTATCTATCTATCTATCTATCTATCTGTGGGTCATACTCTATCTATCTATCTGTCTATCTATCTATCTGAGGGTCAATATCTATCTATCTATCTATCTATCTATCTATCTATCTATCTATCTATCTATCTATCTATCTGAGGGTCAATATCTATCTATCTATCTATCTATCTATCTATCTATCTGATGGTCAATATCTATCTATCTATCTATCTATCTATCTATCTATCTATCTGTGGGTCATACTCTATCTGTCTATCTATCTATCTGATGGTCAATATCTATCTATCTATCTATCTATCTATCTATCTATCTATTTGATAGACTGAATGGTTTTATAATCTCTAAACTTTGAAGTTTGAAAACTACTACTTATAATTACATCAAACTAAAAACCTTAAATCTTCAAACTTTTACAACTACTTCAAACTTTATGCTAGGCTTTCTCAAGCCAACCTAAAGTTTGTACTCAAACTTTTTAATCTAGTTAGTGGTGCTTGCAAAGCAACACTATTGTAATCTCACATACTTATTTTTCTTCTTCTTCTTCTTCTTCTTCTTCTTCCGTACAAAACTTCGGCACCTAACTCGTCCCGCACCTTTTGGCGTAGACCAATGAATGAGGTGTCAAATCGAGCGGCTCATTGAGGAGAGGTGTGCTATGACTTTTATAAGCGATCGGGTGTACGATGTTCGAACAGCGGACGAAAAAGCGGCCAAAAAAATCCCATTGACTTTACATTGCGGAATGTTCAGAAATTTAAATCCCAACTGACTTTTTCACACACACAGACAAAAAAGGGCCTGTCAGCCCTGCGTCTCTCTCTCTGTCTCTCCCTCAGAGGATTTCTTTTATCAAGCAGTCAATAAAAATCTTCATAGCCACACCCTAAAACATGCTAAAAATGTGCTAGCATCATGCTAACATATGCTGGCATCACCTAGCGAAGTGCTAAAACATGCTAAAAACGTGCTAGCAACATGCTAACACATGTTGGCATCACCTAGCGAAGTGCTAAAACATGCTAAAAACGTGCTAAAAACATGCTAACACATGATAGTATTGCCTAGCGAAGTGTTAAAAAAATGCTAAAAACGTGCTAGCATCATGCTAACACTGGCATTGCCTAGCAAAGTGTTAAAACATGTTAAAACGTGCTAGCATTATGCTAATGCATGTTAGCATTGCTTAGGGGATTGCTAAAACATGTTAATAACGTGCTAGCATCATGCTAACACATGTTAGCATCGCCTAGCGAAGTGCTAAAACATGCTAAAAACGTGCTAGTATCATGCTAACACATGCTGGCATTGCCTAGCAAAATGTTAAAACATGTTAAAACGTGCTAGCATTATGCTAATGCATGTTAGCATTGCTTAGGGGATTGCTAAAACATGTTAAAAACGTGCTAGCATCATGCTAACACATGTTAGCATCGCCTAGTGAAGTGCTAAAACATGCTAAAAACGTGCTAGCATCATGCTAACACATGTTAGCATCGCCTAGTGAAGTGCTAAAACATGTTAAAAACGTGCTAGCATCATGCTAACACATGTTAGCATCGCCTAGCGAAGTGCTAAAACATGCTAAAAACGTGCTAGTATCATGCTAACACATGCTGGCATTGACTAGCAAAATGTTAAAACATGTTAAAACGTGCTAGCATTATGCTAATGCATGTTAGCATTGCTAAGGGGATTGCTAAAACATGTTAAAAACGTGCTAGCATCATGCTAACACATGTTAGCATCGCCTAGTGAAGTGCTAAAACATGCTAAAAACGTGCTAGTATTATGCTAATGCATGTTAGCATTGGTTAGGGGATCGCTACAACATGTTAAAAATGTGCTAGCATCATGCTAACACATGTTAGCATCGCCTAGCGAAGTGCTAAAACAGGCTAAAAACGTGCTAGTATCATGCTAACACATGCTAGCTTCACGTAGCGAAGTGCTAAAACATGGTAAAACGTGCTAGCATTATGCTAATGCATGTTAGCATTTATTAGGGGATTGTTAAAACATGTTAAAACGTGCTAGCATCATGCAAACACATGTTAGCATCACCTAGCGAAGTGCTAAAACAGGCTAAAAACGTGCTAGTATCATGCTAACAAATGCTAGCTTCACCTAGCAAAGTGCTAAAACATGTTAAAACGTGCTAGCATTATGCTAATGCATGTTATCATTGCTTAGGGGATTGCTAAAACTTGTTAAAAACGTGCTAGCATCATGCTAACACATGTTAGCATTGCCAAAAGAAGTGCTTAAACATGCTAAAAACGTGCTTGTATCATGCTAACACATGCTAGCTTCACCTAGCGAAGTGCTAAAACATTCTAAAAACGTGCTACCATCATGAAAAACACGTGTTAGCAACATTCTATGACCTTTATTTTAGTGCTTAGAAACAAGTTAGAAAATGCTATTTGACGAGTTTTGCCACGGCAAGCACCACTCACATTTTCTTCAGGAAATGTACATTCTAGTTATTATTATTATTCTGAGACTAAATTTCTAAATCTAACTCCTCCTAGAGCTTTTAAGCTACATGCACCAAACTCGGCACAGACCTTCAGACTAATCCCGAATAGTGTGCTATATCTTTTCTAACTGATCAGACTTACGGTTTTCCTAAAAATGACGATCAAAACTCAGAAAAACTCCCATTGACTTAACATTGCGGAATGTTCAGAAATTTAAATCCCAACTGACATTTTCACACACACACACAGACAAAAAAGGGCCTGTCAGCCCTGCGTCTCTCCCTCTCTCTCACCCTCAGAGGATTTCTTTTATCAAGCAGCCAATAAGTAATGACCTAAAATCTTCATATCCACAGTATTGTAGCATCCAGGTTGACTTTGTTCATTCAGTATGGAAAGGAGGCTTGACAAGTATCACCCTAGTAACTGCATAGTAACCAGACAGGGTTACCCTAGCAACCAAGTAACAAATCACATATCTCTGCACCAGAAAATCGTAGAGACTTCCTGTTTCACTTATTTCACTCAGGATGGAAAGTAGCCTTGATATGTATCACTCTGGTAACTGCCTAGCAAACAGATGTGGTTACCCTAGCAACCAAGTAACAAATCACATATCTTTGAACCAGAACATCGTAGAGATTTATGGGTTGACATATTTCACACAGGATTGCAAGGAGCCTTATGAGTATCACCTTGGTAACTGCCTAGCAACAAGATGGGGTTACCCTAGCAACCAAGTAACAAATAATATATCTCTTCACCAGAAAATCGTAGAGACTTCCTGTTTGACTTATTTTACTCAGGATAGCAAGGAGTCTTGAAAAGTATCACTCTGGTAACTGCCTAGCAACGACAAGGGCTTACCCTAGCAACCAAGTAACAAATCACATAACTCTGCACCAGAAAATCGTAGAGACTTCCTGTTTCACTTATTTTACTCAAGATGGAAAGTAGCCTTGATATATATCACTCTGGTAACTGCCTAGCAACCAGATGCGGTTACCCTAGCAACCAAGTAACAAATCACATATCTTTGAACCAGAAAATCGTAGAGACTTAGGGGTTGACATATTTCACACAGGATTGCAAGGAGCCTTATGAGTATCACCTTGGTAACTGCCTAGCAACCAGATGGGGTTACCCTAGCAACCAAGTAACAAATCACATATCACTGCACCAGAAAATCGTATAGACTTCCTGTTTGAATTATTTCACTCAGAATGGAAAGTAGCCTTGATATGTATCACTCTGGTAACTGCCTATCAACCAGATATGGTTACCCTAGCAACCAAGTAACAAATTACATATCTATGCAACAGAAAATCGTAGAGACTTCTGGGTTGACTTTATTCACTCAGAATGAAAAGTAGGCTTGATAAGGATCACCCTGGAAACTGCCTAGCAACCAGATTGGGTTACCCTAGCAACCAAGTAAAAAATAATATATCTATCTATCTGTCTATCTATCTATCTGAGAGTCATTATCTATCTATCCATCTATCTATCTATCTATTTGATAGACTGAATGGTTTTATAATCTCTAGACTTTGAAAAATACTAATTATAATTACATCAAACTAAAAACCTTAAATCTTCAAACTTTTACAACTACTTCAAACTTTATGCTAGGCTTTCTCAAGCCAACCTAAAGTTTGTACTCAAACTTTTTAATCTAGTTAGTGGTGCTTGCCAAAGGCAAAGCATCACTAGTGTTCTCTTGCATACTTATTATTATTATTATTATAATAATAATAATAATAATTATTATTTTTCCACACAAAGTTTGGCGCGCTACTCCTCCTGCAGCTTTTGACACAGACCCCTGAGTGAGGCATCAAATCGAGCGGCTCATTGAGGAGAGGTGTGCTATATCTTTTCTAAGCGATCGGGTGTACGATGTTCGAACAGCGGACGAAAAGCGGCCAAAAAAGTCCCATTGACTTTACATTGCGTAATGTTCAGAAATTTAAATCCCAACTGACATTTTCACACACACAGACAAAAAAGGGCCTGTCAGCCCTGTGTCTCTCTCTCTCTCTCTCTCCCTCAGAGGATTTCTTTTATCAAGCAGCCAATAAAAATCTTCATAGCCACACCCTAAAACATGCTAAAAATATGCTAGCATCATGCTAACATATGCTGGCATCACCTAGCGAAGTGCTAAAACATGCTATAAACGTGTTAGCAACATGCTAACACATGTTGGCATCGGCTAGCGAAGTGCTAAAACATGCTAAAAACGTGCTAGCATCATACTAACACATGCTGGCATTGCCTAGCAAAGTGCTAAAACATGTTAAAACGTGCTAGCATTATGCTAATGCATGTTAGCATTGCTTAGGGGATTGCTAAAACGTGTTAAAAACGTGCTAGCATCATGCTAACACATGTTAGCATTGCCAAACAAAGTGCTAAAACATGCTAAAAATGTGCTAGTATCATGCTAACACATGCTAGCTTCACCTAGCGAAGTGCTAAAACATTCTAAAAACGTGCTAGCATTATGCTAATGCATGTTAGCATTGCTTAGGGGATTGCTAAAACATGTTAAAAACGTGCTAGCATCATGCTAACACATGTTAGCATTGCCAAACGAAGTGCTAAAACATGCAAAAAACGTGCTAGTATCATGCTAACACATGCTAGCTTCACCTAGCGAAGTGCTAAAACATGTTAAAATGTGCTACCATCATGAAAAACACGTGTTAGCAACATTCTGTGACCTTTATTTTAGTGCTTAGACACAAGTTAGAAAATGCTATTTGACGAGTTTTGCCACGGCAAGCACCACTCACATTTTCTTCAGGAAATGTACATTCTAGTTATAATTATTATTATTCCACACACAGTTTGGCGCACTACTCCTCCCGCAGCTTTTGTCACAGACCCCTGAGTGAGGCATCAAATCGTGCGGCTCATTGAGGAGAGGTGTGCTATATCTTTTCTAAGCGATCAGGGGTACGTTGTTTGCCCCAGGGGCAAAAAATTGGGCAAAAAATCCCATTGACTTAACATTGAGCCGAACTTTGACGAGTTATAGCTCAGAGCGAGGATTTCACAGAGACGTGTGATTTACCACATTTGAAGAGGCTGACAGGCTCTGTGAGAACATACCTCACAATGGGGTAAAAGTTTTACCCCTGGGGGGCAGGAGCTGCCCAAAATTGCCCCAATGTAAGTCAATGGAATTTTTTGCAAAATGTTTTGGTCGCAGACCCACGAATGAGGTGTCAAATCGTGCGGATTATTTAGGAATGGTGTGCTATGACTTTTATAAGCGATCAGGGGTACAGTGTTTGCCCCAGGGGCAAGAAATTGGGCAAATAAATCCCATTGACTTAACATTGAGCCAAATTTTAACGAGTCATAGCTCAGAGCGAGGATTTCGCAGAGACGTGTGATTTACCACATTTGAAGAGGCTGACAGGCTCTGTGAGAACGTACCTCACAATGGGGTAAAAGTTGCACCCCTGGGGGGCAGGAGCTCCCCAAATTTGCCCCAATGTTAAGTCTATGGTAGATTTTGTATTGAACATAACTCTGGATCACAGTGTCTTACAGACAAGGGGGCGTGCTCATTTTACTCAGACGACCAATCAGTCTCTCAGGATCATTGTCAAGCTATCAAGCCACGCCCTAGCAACCATTTACAGTACCTTAGCAACAAGTCCCATAGACTTCCATTGAAAGAGATCAAAGGGATTTCTCCGGACTGAATTATCATAGAAACACGAGGGTGGTCTCGTTTGACTTGGGGCAGTAAAACAGCCAATCATGAATCCCCTCAACACTTCCTAGCCCCTCCCTAGCAACCATTTTCGAGCACCTTAGCAACCAAAATCCAAATAGAGATATCTTCCATTCTGAATGTCACAGAAGCATGGGAGTTGGTTTATATCATTCATACTGACAAGCAGCCTTTGGAGATTCATCATTGGCAGCTGCCAAGCCACTCCCTAGCAACAATTTAGAGCACCCTAGGAACCACATTTATTGATTTCAATTACAGTAAGATATCTTCAGATCAGAATGTCCTAGAGATATGATAGTTGCTTTGTTTTCATTGGGTGAGTAATCAGTCTTCAGCTTTCATCATGTGAACTACTTAGCCACGCCCTAGCAACCAATTAAAGCACCCTAGCAACAAAGAACCATTGACATCCATTCAAAATCACTAAGATGTGTATCTTAGGATCAGAATGACGTAGAGACTTCAGGGTTGACTTATTTCACTCAGGATGGAAAGTAGACTTGATAAATATCACCCTGGTAACTGCCTAGCAACCAAATGGGGTTACCCTAGCAACCAAGAAACAAATCACATATCTCTGCACAAGAAAATCACAGAGACTTCCGGTTTGACTTATTTCACTCAGGATGGCAAGGAGCATTGTTGCCTGTCACCTTGGTAACTGCCTAGCAACCAGATGGGGTTTCCCTAGCAACCAAGAAACAAATCACATATCTCTGCACAAGAAAATCACAGAGACTTCCGGTTTGACTTATTTCACTCAGGATGGCAAGGAGCATTGTTGCCTGTCACCTTGGTAACTGCCTAGCAACCAGATGGGGTTTCCCTAGCAACCAAGAAACAAATCACATATCTCTGCACAAGAAAATCACAGAGACTTCCGGGTTGACTTATTTCACTCAGGATGGCAAGGAGCATTGTTGCCTGTCACCTTGGTAACTTCCTAGCAACCAGATGGGGTTACCCTAGCAACCAAGAAACAAATCAAATATCTCTGCACAAGAAAATCACAGAGACTTCCGGGTTGACTTATTTCACTCAGGATGGCAAGGAGCATTGTTGCCTGTCACCTTGGTAACTGCATAGCAACCAGATGGGGTTACCCTAGCAACCAATTAACAAATCACATATCTCTGCACAAGAAAATCACAGAGACTTCCAGGTTGACTTATTTCACTCAGGATGGCAAGGAGCATTGTTGGCTGTCACCTTGATAACTGCTTAGCAACCAGATGGGGTTACCCTAGCAACCAAGTAACAAATCATATATCTCTGTACTAGAAAATCGTAGAGACTTCCGGGTTGACTTATTTTACTCAGGATGGTAAGTAGCATTGGTGGCTGTCACCTTAGTAACTGCATATCAACCAGATGGTTTTCCCTAGCAACCATGTAACAACACCAATATCTCTGCACCAGAACATCCTACTGTCATGGGGGTGGCCTCTTTCAACTTTTGGCAGTAGGTGGGACATTGTGGTAAGAAATTTTGCCACGGCAAGCACCACTCACATTTTCTTCAGGAAATGTACATTCTAGTTAGGTTGGCTTGAGAAAGCCAACTTACTGAAATCCTATTTAAACTTATTATTAGGTTGGCTTGAGAAAGCCAACTTACTGAAATCCTATTTAAACTTAATATTATTATTATTCTTCTGAGACTAAATTTCTAAATCTAACTCCTCCTAGAGCTTTTAAGCTACATGCACCAAACTCGGCACAGACCTTCAGACTAATCCCGAATAGTGTGCTATATCTTTTCTAACTGATTGGACTTACGGTTTTCCTAAAAACGATCAAAACTCGGAAAAACTCCCATTGATTAACATTGCGGAATGTTCAGAAATTTAAATCCCAACTGACGTTTTCACACACACAGACAAAAAAGGGCCTGTCAGCCCTGCGTCTCTCCCTCTCTCTCTCCCTCAGAGGATTTATTTTATCAAGCAGCCAATAAGTAATGACCTAAAATCTTCATAGCCACAGTATAGTAGCTTCCAGGTTGACTTTGTTCACTCAGTATGGAAAGGAGGCTTGATAAGTATCACCCTGGTAACTGCATAGCAACCAGACAGGGTTACCCTAGCAACCAAATAACATATCTCTGCACCAGAAAATCATACAGACTTCCTGTTTCACTTATTTCACTCAGGATGGAAAGTAGCCTTGATATGTATCACTCTGGTAACTGCCTAGCAACCAGATGGGGTTACCCTAGCAACCAAGTAACAAATCACATATCTCTGCACCAGAAAATCATACTGACGTCCTGTTTCACTTATTTCACTCAGGATGGAAAGTAGCCTTGATATGTATCACTCTGGTAACTGCCTAGCAACCAGATGTGATTACCCTAGCAACCAAGTAACAAATCACATATCTCTGCAACAGAAAATCATAGAGACTTCCGGGTTGACTTTATTCACTCAGGATGGAAAGTAGCCTTGATATGTATCACTCTGGTAACTGCCTAGCAACCAGATATGGTTACCCTAGCAACCAAGTAACAAATCATATATATTTGAACCAGAACATCGTAGAGACTTCCTGTTTCACATATTTCACTCAGGATTGCAAGGAGCCTTATGAGTATCACTTTGGTAACTAACTAGCAACCAGACGGGGTTACCCTAGCAACCAAGTAACAAATCACATATCTTTGAACCAGAACATCATAGAGACTTAGGGGTTGACATATTTCACACAGGATTGCAAGGAGCCTTATGAGTATCACTTTGGTAACTGCCTAGCAACCAGATGTGTTTACCCTAGCAACCAAGTAACAAATCACATATCTCTGCACCAGAAAATCGTAGAGACTTCCTGTTTCACTTATTTCACTCAGGATGGAAAGTAGCCTTGATATGTATCACTCTGGTAACTGCCTAGCAACCAGATGCGGTTACCCTAGCAACCAAGTAACAAATCACATATCTCTGCAACAGAAAATCGTAGAGACTTCCGGATTGACATAATTCACACAGGATGGAAAGGAGGCTTGATAAGTATCACCCTGGTAACTGCATAGCAACCAGATGGGGTTACCCTAGCAACCAAGTAACAAATCACATATCTTTGAACCAGAAAATCATAAAGACTTAGGGGTTGACATATTTCACACAGGATTGCAAGGAGCCTTATGAGTAACACGTTGGTAACTGCCTAGCAACCAGATGGGGTTACCCTAGCAACCAAGTAAAAAATAATATATCTATCTATCTGTCTATCTATCTATCTTTCTGAGGGTCAATATCTATCTGTCTATCTATCTATCTATCTATCTGAGGGTCAATATCTATCTATCTATCTGTGGGTCATACTCTATCTATCTATCTATCTATCTATCTATCTAAGGGTCAATGACTATCTATCTATCTATCTATCTGTCTATCTATCTATCTATCTATCTGAGGGTCAATATCTATCTATCTATCTGTGGGTCAATATCTATCTATTTATCTATCTATCTATCTATCTATCTATCTATCTAAGGGTCAATGACTATCTATCTATCTATCTATCTATCTATCTATCTAAGGGTCAATGACTATCTATCTATCTATCTATCTATCTGTATATCTATCTATCTATCTATCTATCTGAGGGTCAATAACTATCTATCTATCTATCTGTGGGTCATACTCTATCTATCTATCTATCTATCTATCTATCTATCTATCTGAGGATCAATGACTATCTATCTATCTATCTATCTATCTGAGGATCAATATCTATCTATCTATCTATCTATCTATCTGAGGGTCAATATCTATCTATCTATCTATCTATCTATCTATCTATCTATCTATCTGTGGGTCATACTCTATCTATCTATCTGTCTATCTATCTATCTGAGGGTCAATATCTATCTATCTATCTATCTATCTATCTATCTATCTATCTATCTGATGGTCAATATCTATCTATCTATCTATCTATCTATCTGTGGGTCATACTCTATCTGTCTATCTGTCTATCTATCTATCTGATGGTCAATATCTATCTATCTATCTATCTATCTATCTATCTATCTATCTATCTATCTATCTATCTGATAGACTGAATGGTTTTATAATCTCTAAACTTTGAACTTTGAAAACTACTACTTATAATTACATCAAACTAAAAACCTTAAATCTTCAAACTTTTACAACTACTTCAAACTTTATGCTAGGCTTTCTCAAGCCAACCTAAAGTTTGTACTCAAACTTTTTAATCTAGTTATTAGGTTGGCTTGAGAAAGCCAACTTACTGAAATCCTATTTAAACTTATTAGGTTGGCTTGAGAAAGCCAACTTACTGAAATCCTATTTAAACTTATTATTAGGTTGGCTTGAGAAAGCCAACTTACTGAAATCCTATTTAAACTTATTATTATTATTATTATTATTCTGAGACTAAATTTCTAAATGTAACTCCTCCTAGAGCTTTTAAGCTACATGCACCAAACTCGGCACAGACCTTCAGACTAATCCCGAATAGTGTGCTATATCTTTTCTAACTGATCGGACTTACGGTTTTCCTAAAAATGACGATCAAAACTCGGAAAAACTCCCATTGATTAACATTGCGGAATGTTCAGAAATTTAAATCCCAACTGACGTTTTCACACACACAGGCAAAAAAGGGCCTGTCAGCCCTGCGTCTCTCCCTCTCTCTCTCCCTCAGAGGATTTCTTTTATCAAGCAGCCAATAAGTAATGACCTAAAATCTTCATAGCCACAGTATAGTAGCTTCCAGGTTGACTTGATTCACTCAGTATGGAAAGGAGGCTTGATAAGTATCACCCTGGTAACTGCCTAGCAACCAGATGGGGTTACCCTAGCAACCAACTAACAAATTACATATCTCTGCACCAGAAAATCGTAGAGACTTCCTGTTTCACTTATTTCACTCAGGATGGAAAGTAGCCTTGATATGTATCACTCTGGTAACTGCCTAGCAACCAGATGTGATTACCCTAGCAACCAAGTAACAAATCACATATCTCTGCAACAGAAAATCAGAGAGACTTCCGGGTTGACTTATTTCACTCAGGATGGAAAGTAGCCTTGATATGTATCACTCTGGTAACTGCCTAGCAACCAGACGGGGTTACCCTAGCAACCAAGTAACAAATCACATATATCTGCACCAGAAAATCGTAGAGACTTCCTGTTTCACTTATTTCACTCAGGATGGAAAGTAGCCTTGATATGTATCACTCTGGTAACTGCCTAGCAACCAGATGTGATTACCCTAGCAACCAAGTAACAAATCACATATCTCTGCAACAGAAAATCAGAGAGACTTCCGGGTTGACTTATTTCACTCAGGATGGAAAGTAGCCTTGATATGTATCACTCTGGTAACTGCCTAGCAACCAGATGTGATTACCCTAGCAACCAAGTAACAAATCACATATCTCTGCATCAGAAAATCATAGAGACTTCCGGATTGACTTGATTCACTCAGGATGGAAAGTAGCCTTGATATGTATCACTCTGGTAACTGCCTAGCAACCAAATGGGGTTACCCTAGCAACCAAGTAACAAATCACATATATCTGCACCAGAAAATCGTAGAGACTTCCTGTTTCACTTATTTCACTCAGGATGGAAAGTAGCCTTGATATGTATCACTCTGGTAACTGCCTAGCAACCAGATGTGATTACCCTAGCAACCAAGTAACAAATCACAAATCTCTGCAACAGAAAATCAGAGAGACTTCCGGGTTGACTTATTTCACTCAGGATGGAAAGTAGCCTTGATATGTATCACTCTGATAACTGCCTAGCAACCAGATGTGATTACCCTAGCAACCAAGTAACAAATCACATATCTCTGCACCAGAAAATCGTAGAGACTTCCTGTTTCACTTATTTCACTCAGGATGGAAAGTAGCCTTGATATGTATCACTCTGGTAACTGCCTAGCAACCGTATGTGGTTACCCTAGCAACCAAGTAACAAATCACATATCTCTGCAACAGAAAATCATAGAGACTTCCTGTTTCACTTATTTCACTCAGGATGGAAAGTAGGCTTGATATGTATCACTCTGGTAACTGCATAGCAACCAGATGTGGTTACCCTAGCAACCAAGTAACAAATCACATATCTTTGAACCAGAACATCGTAGAGACTTAGGGGTTGACATATTTCACACAGGATGGAAAGTAGCCTTGATATGCATCACTCTGGTAACTGCCTAGCAACCAGATGGGTTACCCTAGCAACCAAATAACAAATCATATATTTCTGCACCAGAAAATCGTAGAGACATCTGGGTTGACTTAATTCACTCAGGATGGAAAGGAGGCTTGATAAGTATCACCCTGGTAACTGCATAGCAACCAGACAGGGTTACCCTAGCAACCAAATAACAAATCACATATCTCTGCACCAGAAAATCATACAGACTTGCGGGTTGACTTTATTCACTCAGGATGGAAAGGAGGCTTGACAAGTTATCACCCTGGTAACTGCATAGCAACCAGACAGGGTTACCCTAGCAACCAAGTAATAAATCACATATCTTTGAACCAAAACTTCGTAGAGACTTATTGGTTGACATATTTCACACAGGATTGCAAGGAGCCTTATGAGTAACACTTTGGTAACTGCCTAGCAACCAGATGGGGATAGCCTAGCAACCAAGTAACAAATCACATATCTATTTAACAGAAAATCGTAGAGACTTCCGGGTTGACTTATTTCACTCATGATGGAAAGTAGCCTTGATATGTATTACTCTGGTAACTGCCTAGCAACCAGATGGGGTTACCATAGCAACCAAGTAACAAATTACATATCTCTGCACCAGAACAACATAAAGACTTCTGGTTTTGTTCATGGGACTCAGGGTAGCAAGGATCTATCTATCTATCTGTCTGTCTGTCTGTCTATTTATCAGTCTATCTATATCTATCTTTCGAACTGTCTATCTATCTGAGGGTTAATATCTATCTATCTATCTATCTATCTATCTATCTGAGGGTCAATATCTATCTAACTATCTATCTATCTATCTATCTGAGGGTCAATATCTATCTATCTATCTATCTATCTATCTGAGGGTCAATATCTATCTATCTATCTATCTATCTGAGGGTCAATATCTATCTATCTATCTATCTATCTATCTATCTGAGGGTCAATATCTATCTATCTATCTATCTATCTATCTATCTATCTATCTGAGGGTCAATAACTATCTATCTATCTATCTGTGGGTCATACTCTATCTATCTATATCTCAGGGTCTATGACTATCTATCTACCTATATAGATCTGACGGTCAATATCTATCTATCTATCTAAGGGTCAATGACTATCTATCTATCTATCTGAGGGTCAATATCTATCTATCTATCTGAGGATCAATATCTATCTATCTATCTATCTATCTATCTATCTATCTATCTATCTATCTATCTATCTATCTATCTATCTATCTGTCTATCTGATGGTCAATAACTCTATCTATCTATCTGATGGTCAATATCTATCTATCTATCTATCTATCTATCTATCTATCTATCTGTGGGTCATACTCTATCTATCTATCTATCTATCTATCTATCTATCTATCTATCTATCTGTGGGTCATACTCTATCTATCTATCTATCGATCTATCTATCTGATGGTCAATATCTATCTATCTATCTATCTGTGGGTCATACTCTATCTATCTATCTATCTATCTATCTATCTATCTGAGGGTCAATATCTATCTATCTATCTATCTATCTATCTATCTATCTATCTATCTGTGGGTCATACTCTATCTATCTATCTATCTATCTATCTATCTATCTATCTATCGATCTATCTATCTGATGGTCAATATCTATCTATCTATCTATCTATCTATCTATCTATCTATCTGTGGGTCATACTCTACCTATCTATCTATCTATCTATCTATCTATCTATCTATATATCTATCTATCTAATCTATTTGATAGACTGAATGGTTTTATAATCTCTAAACTTTGAACTTTGAAAACTACTACTTATAATTACATCAAACTAGAAACCGTAAATCTTCAAACTTTTACAACTACTTCAAACTTTATGCTAGGCTTTCTCAAGCCAACCTAAAGTTTGTACTCAAACTTTTTAATCTAGTTATTATTATTATTATTCTGAGACTAAATTTCTAAATGTAACTCCTCCTAGAGCTTTTAAGCTACATGCACCAAACTCGGCACAGACCTTCAGACTAATCCCGAATAGTGTGCTATATCTTTTCTAACTGATCGGACTTACGGTTTTCCTAAAAATGACGATCAAAACTCGGAAAAACTCCCATTGATTAACATTGCGGAATGTTCAGAAATTTAAATCCCAACTGACGTTTTCACACACACAGACGAAAAAGGGCCTGTCAGCCCTGCGTCTCTCCCTCTCTCTCTCCCTCAGAGGATTTCTTTTATCAAGCAGCCAATAAGTAATGACCTAAAATCTTCATAGCCACAGTATAGTAGCTTCCAGGTTGACTTGATTCACTCAGTATGGAAAGGAGGCTTGATAAGTATCACCCTGGTAACTGCATAGCAACCAGACAGGGTTACCCTAGCAACCAAATAACAAATCACATATTTCTGCACCAGAAAATCATACAGACTTCCTGTTTCACTTATTTCACTCAGGATGGAAAGTAGCCTTGATATGTATCACTCTGGTAACTGCCTAGCAACCAGATGGGGTTACCCTAGCAACCAAGTAACAAATCACATATCTCTGCACAAGAAAATCATACAGACTTCCTGTTTCACTTATTTCACTCAGGATGGAAAGTAGCCTTGATATGTATCACTCTGGTAACTGCCTAGCAACCAGATGGGGTTACCCTAGCAACCAAGTAACAAATCACATATCTTTGCACCAGAAAATCAGAGAGACTTCCGGGTTGACTTATTTCACTCAGGATGGAAAGTAGCCTTGATATGTATCACTCTGGTAACTACCTAGCAACCAGCTGTGATTACCCTAGCAACCAAGTAACAAATCACATATCTCTGCAACAGAAAATCAGAGAGACTTCCGGGTTGACTTATTTCACTCAGGATGGAAAGTAGCCTTGATATGTATCACTCTGGTAACTGCCTAGCAACCAGATGTGATTACCCTAGCAACCAAGTAACAAATCACATATCTCTGCAACAGAAAATCATAGAGACTTCCGGGTTGACTTTATTCACTCAGGATGGAAAGTAGCCTTGATATATATCACTCTGGTAACTGCCTAGCAACCAGACGGGGTTACCCTAGCAACCAAGTAACAAATCACATATCTCTGCACCAGAAAATCGTAGAGACTACCTGTTTCACTTATTTCACTCAGGATGGAAAGTAGCCTTGATATGTATCACTCTGGTAACTGCATAGCAACCAGACAGGGTTACCTTAGCAACCAAGTAACAAATCACATATCTTTGAACCAGAACATCGTAGAGACTTAGGGGTTGACATATTTCACACAGGATTGCAAGGAGCCTTATGAGTATCACCTTGGTAACTGCCTAGCAACCAGATGGGGTTACCCTAGCAACCAACTAACAAATCACATATCTCTGCACCAGAAAATCGTAGAGACTTCCTGTTACACTTATTTCACTCAGGATGGAAAGTAGCCTTGATATGTATCACTCTGGTAACTGCCTAGCAACCAGATGTGATTACCCTAGCAACCAAGTAACAAATCACATATCTCTGCAACAGAAAATCAGAGAGACTTCCGGGTTGACTTATTTCACTCAGGATGGAAAGTAGCCTTGATATGTATCACTCTGGTAACTGCCTAGCAACCAGATGTGATTACCCTAGCAACCAAGTAACAAATCACATATCTCTGCAACAGAAAATCATAGAGACTTCCGGGTTGACTTTATTCACTCAGGATGGAAAGTAGCCTTGATATGTATCACTCTGGTAACTGCCTAGCAACCAGACGGGGTTACCCTAGCAACCAAGTAACAAATCACATATATCTGCACCAGTATATCGTAGAGACTACCTGTTTCACTTATTTCACTCAGGATGGAAAGTAGCCTTGATATGCATCACTCTGGTAACTGCATAGCAACCAGACAGGGTTACCTTAGCAACCAAGTAACAAATCACATATCTTTGAACCAGAACATCGTAGAGACTTAGGGGTTGACATATTTCACACAGGATTGCAAGGAGCCTTATGAGTATCACTTTGGTAACTGCCTAGCAACCAGATGTGTTTACCCTAGCAACCAAGTAACAAGTCACATATCTCTGCACCAGAAAATCATAGAGACTTCCTGTTTCACTTATTTAACTCAGGATGGAAAGTAGCCTTGATATGTATCCCTCTGGTAACTGCCTAGCAACCAGATGCGGTTACCCTAGCAACCAAGTAACAAATCACATATCTCTGCACCAGAAAATCGTAGAGACTTCCGGGTTGACATAATTCACTCAGGATGGAAAGGAGGCTTGATAAGTATCACTCTGGTAACTGCCTAGCAACGACAAGGGCTTACCCTAGCAACCAAGTAACAAATCACATAACTCTGCACCAGAAAATCGTAGAGACTTCCTGTTTCACTTATTTTACTCAAGATGGAAAGTAGCCTTGATATATATCACTCTGGTAACTGCCTATCAACCAGATATGGTTACCCTAGCAACCAAGTAACAAATCACATATCTATGCAACAGAAAATCATAGAGACTTCCGGGTTGACTTTATTCACTCAGAATGAAAAGGAGGCTTGATAAGGATCACCCTGGAAACTGCCTAGCAACCAGATTGGGTTACCCTAGCAACCAAGTAAAAAATGATATATCTATCTATCTATCTATCTATCTATCTATCTATCTTTCTGATGGTCAATATCTATCTATCTATCTATCTATCTATCTATCTATCTGAGGGTCAATATCTATCTATCTATCTATCTATCTAACTATCTTCGGGTCAATAACTATCTATCTATCTATCTGTGGGTCATACTCTATCTATCTATATCTCAGGGTCAATGACTATCTGTCTATCTATATATCTGACGGTCAATATCTATCTATCTAAGGGTCAATGACAATCTATCTATCTATCTAGCTATCTGCGGGTCAATAACTATCTATCTATCTATCTGTGGTTCATACTCTATCTATCTATATCTCAGGGTCAATGACTATCTATCTATCTATATATCTGACGGTCAATATCTATCTATCTATCTTTCTATCTTTCTATCTATCTATCTGAGGGTCAATATCTATCTATCTATCTGAGGATCAATATCTATCTATCTATCTATCTATCTATCTAATGGTCAATATCTGTCTATCTATCTATCTATCTATCTATCTGATGGTCAATAACTATCTATCTATCTATCTATCTATCTATCTATCTATCTATCTATCTATCTGATGGTCAATAACTATCTATCTATCTATCTATCTATGGGTCATACTCTATCTATCTATCTATCTATCTATCTATCTGAGGGTCAATATCTATCTATCTATCTATCTGAGGGTCAATATCTATCTATCTATCTATCTATCTATCTATCTATCTAATCTATTTGATAGACTGAATGGATTTATAATCTCTAAACTTTGAACTTTGAAAACTACTACTTATAATTACATCAAACTAGAAACCGTAAATCTTCAAACTTTTACAACTACTTCAAACTTTATGCTAGGCTTTCTCAAGCCAACCTAAAGTTTGTACTCAAACTTTTTAATCTAGTTATTAGGTTGGCTTGAGAAAGCCAACTTACTGAAATCCTATTTAAACTTATTATTATTATTATTATTATTCTGAGACTAAATTTCTAAATCTAACTCCTCCTAGAGCTTTTAAGCTACATGCACCAAACTCTGCACAGACCTTCAGACTAATCCCGAATAGTGTGCTATATCTTTTCTAAGCGATCGGGGGTACGGTGTTTGCCCCAGGGGCAAAAAATTGGGCAAAAAATCCCATTGACTTAACATTGAGCCGAACTTTGACGAGTCATAGCTCAGAGCGAGGATTTCACAGAGACGTGTGATTTACGAGATTTGAAGAGGCTGACAGGCTCTGTGAGAACATACCTCACAATGGGGTAAAAGTTTTACCCCTGGGGGGCAGGAGCTGCCCAAAATTGCCCCAATGTAAGTCAATGGAATTTTTTGAAAATTTTTTTGGTCGCAGACCCAAAAATGAGGCGTCAAATCGTGCGGATTATTTGGGAATGGTGTTCTGTGACTTTTACAAGCGATCGGGGGTACGGTATTTGCCCCAGGGGCAAAAAATTGGGCAAAAAATCCCATTGACTTAACATTGCGCCGAACTTTGACGAGTCATAGCTCAGAGCGAGGATTTCACAGAGACGTGTGATTTACCACATTTGAAGAGGCTGACAGGCTCTGTGAGAACATACCTCACAATGGGGTAAAAGTTGCACCCCTTGGGGGCAGGAGCTGCCCAAATTTGCCCCAATGTTAAGTCTATGGTAGATATTGTATTGAACATAACTCTGGATAACAGTGTCTTAGAGACAAGGGGGCGGGCTCAATTTACTCAGACGACCAATCAGTCTCTCAGGATCATTGTGAAGCTATCAAGCCATGCCCTAGCAACCATTTACAGCACCTTAGCAACAAGTCCCATAGAATTCCATTGAAAGAGATCAAAGGGATTTCTCCGGACTGAATTATCATAGAAACACGAGGGTGGTCTCGTTTGACTTGGGACAGTAAAACAGCCAATCATGAATCCCCTCAACACTTCCTAGCCCCTCCCTAGCAACCATTTTCGAGCACCTTAGCAACCAAAATCCAAAGAGAAATATCTTCCATTCTGAATGTCACAGAGGCATGGGAGTTGGTTTATATCATTCATACTGACAAGCAGCCTTCGGAGATTCATCATTGGCAGCTGCCAAGCCACTCCCTAGCAACAATTTAGAGCACCCTAGCAACCACATTTATTGATTTCAATTACAGTAAGATATCTTCAGATCAGAATGTCCTAGAGACATGATAGTTGCTTTGTTTTAATTGGGTGAGTAATCAGTCTTCAGCTTTCATCATGTGAACTACTTAGCCACGCCCTAGCAACCATTTAAAGCACCCTAGCAACAAAGAACCATTGACAACCATTCAAAATCACTAAGATGTGTATCTTAGGATCAGAATGACGTAGAGACTTCCGGGTTGACTTATTTCACTCAGGATGGCATGGAGCATTGTTCCCTGTCACCTTGATAACTGCCTAGCAACCAGATGGGGTTACCCTAGCAACCAAGAAACAAATCAAAAATCTCTGCACAAGAAAATCACAGAGACTTCCGGGTTGACTTATTTCACTCAGGATGGCAAGGAGCATTGTTGGCTGTCACCTTGGTAACTGCCTAGCAACCAGATGGGGTTACCCTAGCAACCAAAAACAAATCACATATCTCTGCACAAGAAAATCACAGAGACTTCCGGTTTGACTTATTTCACTCAGGATTGCAAGGAGCATTGTTGGCTGTCACCTTGGTAACTGCCTAGCGACCAGATGGGGTTACCCTAGCAACCAAGAAACAAATCACATATCTCTGTACTAGAAAATCACAGAGACTTCCGGGTTGACTTATTTCACTTAGGATGGCAAGGAGCACTGTTGGCTGTCACCTTGGTAACTGCCTAGCAACCAGATGGGGTTACCCTAGCAACCAAGTAACAAATCACATATCTTTGCACCAGAAAATCGTAGAGACTTCCTGTTTCACTTATTTCACTCAGGATGGAAAGGAGGCTTGATATGTATCACTCTGGTAACTGCCTAGCAACCAGATGTGGTTACCCTAGCAACCAAGTAACAAATCACATATCTTTGAACCAGAACATCGTAGAGACTTAGGGGTTGACATATTTCACACAGGATGGAAAGTAGCCTTGATATGCATCACCCTGGTAACTGCATAGCAACCAGACAGGGTTACCCTAGCAACCAAATAACAAATCACATATCTCTGCACCAGAAATTCATACAGACTTCCGGGTTGACTTAATTCACTCAGGATGGAAAGGAGGCTTGACAAGTTATCACCCTGGTAACTGCATAGCAACCAGACAGGGTTACCCTAGCAACCAAATAACAAATCACATATCTCTGCACCAGAAATTCATACAGACTTCCGGGTTGACTTTATTCACTCAGGATGGAAAGGAGGCTTGATATGTATCACCCTGGTTACTGCATAGCAATCAGATATGGTTACCCTAGCAACCAAGTAACAAATCACATATCTTTGAACCAGAACATCGTAGAGACTTAGGGGTTGACATATTTCACTCAGGATTGCAAGGAGCCTTATGAGTATCACTTTGGTAACTGCCTAGCAACCAGATAGGGTTACCCTAGCAACCAAGTTAAAAATCACATATCTCTGCACCAGAAAATCGTAGAGACTTCCTGTTTCACTTATTTCACTCAGGATGGAAAGTAGCCTTGATATGCATCACTCTGGTAACTGCCTAGCAACCAGATTGGGTTACCCTAGCAACCAAGTAACAAATCATATATTTCTGCTCCAGAAAACCGTAGAGACATCTGGGTTGACTTAATTCACTCAGGATGGAAAGGAGGCTTGATAAGGATCAGCCTGGTAACTGCATAGCAACCAGACAGGGTTACCCTAGCAACCAAATAACAAATCACATATCTCTGCACCATTAAATCATACAGACTTGAGGTTGACTTTATTCACTCAAGATGGAAAGGAGGCTTGATAAGTATCACCCTGGTAACTGCATAGCAACCAGACAGGGTTACCCTAGCAACCAAGTAACAATTCACATATCTTTGAACCAGAACATCGTAGAGACTTAGGGGTTGACATATTTCACTCAGGATTGCAAGGAGCCTTATGAGTAACACTTTGTTAACTGCCTAGCAACCAGATGGGGATAGCCTAGCAACCAAGTAACAAATCACATATCTATTTAACAGAAAATCGTAGAGACTTCCAGGTTGACTTATTTCACTCATGATGGAAAGTAGCCTTGATATGTATTACTCTGGTAACTGCCTAGCAACCAGATAGGGTTACCCTAGCAACCAAGTAACAAATTACATATCTCTGCACCAGAACAACATAAAGACTTCTGGTTTTGTTCATGGTACTCAGGGTTGCAAGGATCTATCTATCTATCTGTATGTCTGTCTGTCTATTTATCAATCTATCTATATCTATCTTTCGAACTATCTATCTATCTGAGGGTTAATATCTATCTATCTATCTATCTCTCTATCTATGGGTCAATATCTATCTATCTATCTATCTATCTATCTATCTATCTGAGGGTCTCTATCTATCTATCTGAGGGTCAATATCTATCTATCTATCTATCAATCTATCTATCTGAGGGTCAATATCTATCTATCTATGTATCTATCTGAGGGTCAATAACTATCTATCTATCTATCTATCTATCTATCTATCTATCTATCTATCTATCTGAGTTTCAATATCTATCTATCTTTCTAAGGATCAATATCTATCTATCTATCTATCTATCTATCTATCTCTCTGAGGGTCAATATCTATCTATCTATCTATCTATCTATCTATCTATCTATCTATCTATCTATCTATCTATCTATCTATCTATCTATCTATCTGATGGTCAATATCTATCTATCTATCTATCTATCTATCTATCTATCTATCTATCTGAGGGTCAATAACTATCTATCTATCTATCTATCTATCTATCTATCTGAGGGTCAATATCTATCTATCTATCTATCTGAGGGTCAATAACTATCTATCTATCTATCTATCTATCTATCTATCTATCTGAGGGTCAATAACTATCTATCTATCTATCTATCTATCTATCTGAGGGTCAATATCTATCTATCTATCTATCTATCTATCTATCTGAGGGTCAATATCTATCTATCTATCTATCTATCTGATGGTCAATATCTATCTATCTATCTATCTATCTATCTATCTATCTATCTATCTATCTATCTATCTATCTATCTATCTATCTATCTGAGGGTCAATAACTATCTATCTATCTATCTATCTATCTATCTATCTGAGGGTCAATATCTATCTATCTATCTATCTATCTATCTATCTATCTATCTATCTGAGGGTCAATAACTATCTATCTATCTATCTATCAATCTATCTATCTATCTATCTATCTATCTATCTGAGGGTCAATAACTATCTATCTATCTATCTATCTATCTATCTATCTATCTATCTATCTATCTATCTATCTATCTATCTGTCTATCTATCTGAGGGTCAATATCTATCTATCTATCTATCTATCTATCTATCTATCTATCTATCTATCTATCTATCTATCTATCTATCTATCTATCTATTTGATAGACTGAATAGTTTTATAATCTCTAAACTTTGAACATTGAAAACTACTAATAATTACATCAAACTAAAAACCTTAAATCTTCAAACTTTTAAAGCTACTTCAAACTTTAAGCTAGGCTTTCTCAAGCCAACCTAAAGTTTGTACTCAAACTTTTTAATCTAGTTATTATTATTCTTCTGAGACTAAATTTCTAAATGTAACTCCTCCTAGAGCTTTTAAGCTACATGCACCAAACTCGGCACAGACCTTCAGACTAATCCCGAATAGTGTGCTATATCTTTTCTAACTGATCGGACTTACGGTTTTCCTAAAAATGACGATCAAAACTCGGAAAAACTCCCATTGATTAACATTGCGGAATGTTCAGAAATTTAAATCCCAACTGACGTTTTCACACACACAGACAAAAAAGGGCCTGTCAGCCCTGCGTCTCTCCCTCTATCTCCCTCAGAGGATTTCTTTTATCAAGCAGCCAATAAGTAATGACCTAAAATCTTCATAGCCACAGTATAGTAGCTTCCAGGTTGACTTGATTCACTCAGTATGGAAAGGAGGCTTGATAAGTATCAACCTGGTAACTGCCTAGCAACCAGATGGGGTTACCCTAGCAACCAACTAACAAATCACATATCTCTGCACCAGAAAATCGTAGAGACTTCCTGTTTCACTTATTTCACTCAGGATGGAAAGTAGCCTTGATATGTATCACTCTGGTAACTGCCTAGCAACCAGATGTGATTACCCTAGCAACCAAGTAACAAATCACATATCTCTGCAACAGAAAATCAGAGAGACTTCCGGGTTGACTTATTTCACTCAGGATGGAAAGTAGCCTTGATATGTATCACTCTGGTAACTGCTTAGCAACCAGACGGGGTTACCCTAGCAACCAAGTAACAAATCACATATATCTGCACCAGAAATTCATACAGACTTCCTGTTTCACTTATTTCACTCAGGATGGAAAGTAGCCTTGATATGTATCACTCTGGTAACTGCCTAGCAACCAGATGTGATTACCCTAGCAACCAAGAAACAAATCACATATCTCTGTACTAGAAAATCACAGAGAAATCTGGGTTGACTTATTTCACTCAGGATTGCAAGGAGCATTGTTGGCTGTCACCTGGTAACTACCTAGCGACCAGATGGGGTTACCCTAGCAACCAAGAAACAAATCACATATCTCTGTACTAGAAAATCACAGAGACTTCCGGATTGACTTATTTCACTCAGGATGGCAAGGAGCACTGTTGGCTGTCACCTTGGTAACTGCCTAGCAACCAGATGGGGTTACCCTAGCAACCAAGTAACAAATCACATATCTTTGCACCAGAAAATCGTAGAGACTTCCTGTTTCACTTATTTCACTCAGGATGGAAAGGAGGCTTGATATGTATCACTCTGGTAACTGCCTAGCAACCAGATGTGGTTACCCTAGCAACCAAGTAACAAATCACATATCTTTGAACCAGAACATCGTAGAGACTTAGGAGTTGACATATTTCACACAGGATGGAGAGTAGCCTTGATATGCATCACCCTGGTAACTGCATAGCAACCAGACAGGGTTACCCTAGCAACCAAATAACAAATCACATATCTCTGCACCAGAAATTCATACAGACTTCCGGGTTGACTTAATTCACTCAGGATGGAAAGGAGGCTTGACAAGTTATCACCCTGGTAACTGCATAGCAAACAGACAGGGTTACCCTAGCAACCAAATAACAAATCACATATCTCTGCACCAGAAATTCATACAGACTTCCGGGTTGACTTTATTCACTCAGGATGGAAAGGAGGCTTGATATGTATCACCCTGGTTACTGCATAGCAACCAGATATGGTTACCCTAGCAACCAAGTAACAAATCACATATCTTTTAACCAGAACATCGTAGAGACTTAGGGGTTGACATATTTCACTCAGGATTGCAAGGAGCCTTATGAGTAACACTTTGGTAACTGCCTAGCAACCAGATGGTGTTACCCTAGCAACCAAGTTACAAATCACATATCTCTGCACCAGAAAATCGTAGAGACGTCCTGTTTCACTTATTTCACTCAGGATGGAAAGGAGGCTTGATAAGGATCACCCTGGTAACTGCATAGCAACCAGACAGGGTTACCCTAGCAACCAAATAACAAATCACATATCTCTGCACCATTAAATCATACAGACTTGCGGGTTGACTTTATTCACTCAAGATGGAAAGGAGGCTTGATAAGTATCACCCTGGTAACTGCATAGCAACCAGACAGGGTTACCCTAGCAACCAAGTAACAATTCACATATCTTTGAACCAGAATATCGTAGAGACTTAGGGGTTGACATATTTCACTCAGGATTGCAAGGAGCCTTATGAGTAACACTTTGGTAACTGCCTAGCAACCAGATGGGGATAGCCTAGCAACCAAGTAACAAATCACATATCTATTTAACAGAAAATCGTAGAGACTTCCAGGTTGACTTATTTCACTCATGATGGAAAGTAGCCTTGATATGTATTACTCTGGTAACTGCCTAGCAACCAGATAGGGTTACCCTAGCAACCAAGTAACAAATTACATATCTCTGCAACAGAACAACATAAATACTTCTGGTTTTGTTCATGGGACTCAGGGTTGCAAGGATCTATCTATCTATCTGTATGTCTGTCTGTCTATTTATCAATCTATCTATATCTATCTTTCGAACTATCTATCTATCTGAGGGTTAATATCTATCTATCTATCTATCTCTCTATCTATGGGTCAATATCTATCTATCTATCTATCTATCTATCTATCTATCTATCTATCTATCTATCTATCTGAGGGTCTCTATCTATCTATCTGAGGGTCAATATCTATCTATCAATCTATCTATCTGAGGGTCAATATCTGCCTAGCAACCAGATGTGATTACCCTAGCAACCAAGTAACAAATCACATATCTCTGCAACAGAAAATCAGAGAGACTTCCGGGTTGACTTATTTCACTCAGGATGGAAAGTAGCCTTGATATGTATCACTCTGGTAACTGCCTAGCAACCAGATGTGATTACCCTAGCAACCAAGTATCAAATCACATATCTCTGCACCAGAAAATCGTAGAGACTTCCTGTTTCACTTATTTCACTCAGGATGGAAAGTAGCCTTGATATGTATCACTCTGGTAACTGCCTAGCAACCGTATGTGGTTACCCTAGCAACCAAGTAACAAATCAAATATCTCTGCAACAGAAAATCATAAAGACTTCCTGTTTCACTTATTTCACTCAGGATGGAAAGTAGGCTTGATATGTATCACTCTGGTAACTGCATAGCAACCAGATGTGGTTACCCTAGCAACCAAGTAACAAATCACATATCTTTGAACCAGAACATTGTAGAGACTTAGGGGTTGACATATTTCACACAGGATGGAAAGTAGCCTTGATATGCATCACTCTGGTAACTGCCTAGCAACCAGATGGGTTACCCTAGCAACCAAATAACAAATCATATATTTCTGCACCAGAAAATCGTAGAGACATCTGGGTTGACTTAATTCACTCAGGATGGAAAGGAGGCTTGATAAGTATCACCCTGGTAACTGCATAGCAACCAGACAGGGTTACCCTAGCAACCAAATAACAAATCACATATCTCTGCACCAGAAAATCATACAGACTTGCGGGTTGACTTTATTCACTCAGGATGGAAAGGAGGCTTGACAAGTTATCACCCTGGTAACTGCATAGCAACCAGACAGGGTTACCCTAGCAACCAAGTAATAAATCACATATCTTTGAACCAAAACTTCGTAGAGACTTATTGGTTGACATATTTCACACAGGATTGCAAGGAGCCTTATGAGTAACACTTTGGTAACTGCCTAGCAACCAGATGGGGATAGCCTAGCAACCAAGTAACAAATCACATATCTATTTAACAGAAAATCGTAGAGACTTCCGGGTTGACTTATTTCACTCATGATGGAAAGTAGCCTTGATATGTATTACTCTGGTAACTGCCTAGCAACCAGATGGGGTTACCATAGCAACCAAGTAACAAATTACATATCTCTGCACCAGAACAACATAAAGACTTCTGGTTTTGTTCATGGGACTCAGGGTAGCAAGGATCTATCTATCTATCTGTCTGTCTGTCTATTTATCAGTCTATCTATATCTATCTTTCGAACTGTCTATCTATCTGAGGGTTAATATCTATCTATCTATCTATCTATCTATCTATCTATCTATCTATCTATCTATCTATCTGAGGGTCAATATCCATCTATCTATCTATCTGAGGGTCAATATCTATCTATCTATCTATCTATCTATCTATCTATCTATCTATCCATCTATCTATCTATCTGAGGGTCAATATCTATCTATCTATCTATCTATCTATCTATCTATCTATCTATCTATCTGAGGGTCAATATCTATCTATCTATCTATCTATCTATCTGAGGGTCAATATCTATCTATCTATCTATCTATCTATCTATCTATCTATCTATCTGAGGGTCAATATCTATCTAACTATCTATCTATCTATCTATCTAACTATCTATCTATCTATCTATCTGAGGGTCAATAACTATCTATCTATCTATCTGTGGGTCATACTCTATCTATCTATATCTCAGGGTCAATGACTATCTATCTACCTATATAGATCTGACGGTCAATATCTATCTATTTATCTATCTATCTATCTATCTATCTATCTATCTATCTATCTATCTATCTATCTAAGGGTCAATGACTATCTATCTATCTATCTGAGGGTCAATATCTATCTATCTATCTGAGGATCAATATCTATCTATCTATCTGATGGTCAATATCTATCTATCTATCTATCTATCTATCTATCTATCTGTGGGTCATACTCTATCTATCTATCTATCTATCTATCTATCTATCTATCTGAGGGTCAATATCTATCTATCTATCTATCTATCTGTGGGTCATACTCTATCTATCTATCTATCTATCTATCTATCTGATGGTCAATATCTATCTATCTATCTATCTGTGGGTCATACTCTATCTATCTATCTATCTATCTATCTATCTATCTATCCTATTTGATAGACTGAATGGTCTTATAATCTCTAAACTTTGAACTTTGAAAACTACTACTTATAATTACATCAGACTAAAAACTACTTCAAACTTTCATGCTAGGCTTTCTCAAGCCAACCTAAAGTTTGTACTCAAACTTTATAATCTAGTTATTATTATTATTATTATGAGACTAAATTTCTAAATGTAACTCCTCCTAGAGCTTTTAAGCTACATGCACCAAACTCGGCACAGACCTTCAGACTAATCCCGAATAGTGTGCTATATCTTTTCTAACTGATCGGACTTACGGTTTTCCTAAAAATGACGATCAAAACTCGGAAAAACTCCCATTGATTAACATTGCGGAATGTTCAGAAATTTAAATCCCAACTGACGTTTTCACACACACAGACAAAAAAGGGCCTGTCAGCCCTGCGTCTCTCACTCTCTCTCTCCCTCAGAGGATTTCTTTTATCAAGCAGCCAATAAGTAATGACCTAAAATCTTCATAGCCACAGTATAGTAGCTTCCAGGTTGACTTGATTCACTCAGTATGGAAAGGAGGCTTGATAAGTATCACCCTGGTAACTGCCTAGCAACCAGATGGGGTTACCCTAGCAACCAAATAACATATCTCTGCACCAGAAAATCATAGAGACTTCCTGTTTCACTTATTTCACTCAGGATGGAAAGTAGCCTTGATATGTATCACTCTGGTAACTGCCTAGCAACCAGATGTGATTACCCTAGCAACCAAGTAACAAATCACATATCTCTGCAACAGAAAATCAGAGAGACTTCCGGGTTGACTTATTTCACTCAGGATGGAAAGTAGCCTTGATATGTATCACTCTGGTAACTGCCTAGCAACCAGATGTGATTACCCTAGCAACCAAGTAACAAATCACATATCTCTGCAACAGAAAATCATAGACTCTTCCGGGTTGACTTGATTCACTCAGGATGAAAAGTAGCCTTGATATGTATCACTCTGGTAACTGCCTAGCAACCAGATGGGGTTACCCTAGCAACCAAGTAACAAATCACATATCTCTGCACCAGAAAATCGTAGAGACTACCTGTTTCACTTTTCACTCAGGATGGAAAGTAGCCTTGAAATGTATCACTCTGGTAACTGCATAGCAACCAGATGTGGTTACCCTAGCAACCAAGTAACAAATCACATATCTTTGAACCAGAACATCGTAGACACTTAAGGGTTGACATATTTCACTCAGGATTGCAAGGAGCCTTATGAGTATCACTTTGGTAACTGCCTAGCAACCAGATGGGGTTACCCTAGCAACCAAGTAACAAATCACATATCTCTGCACCAGAAAATCGTAGAGACATCCTGTTTCACTTATTTCACTCAGGATGGAAAGTAGGCTTGATATGTATCACTCTGGTAACTGCCTAGCAACCAGATGTGGTTACCCTAGCAACCAAGTAACAAATCACATATCTCTGCACCAGAAAATCGTAGAGACTTCCTGTTTCACATATTTCACTCAGGATTGCAAGGAGCCTTAATATGAATCACCCTGGTAAATGCATAGCAACCAGACAGGGTTACCCTAGCAACCAAGTAACAAATCACATATCTCAGCACCAGAACAACATAAAGAATTCTGGTTTTGTTCATGGGACTCAGGGTAGCAAGGATCTATCTATCCGTCTATCTATCTATCTGAGGGTAATTCTCTATCTATCTGTCTGTCTGTCTATCTATCTATTTGAGGGTCATTCTCTATCTATTTATCTATCTATCTATCTATCTATCTATCTATCTGAGGGTCATTCTCTATCTATCGATCTATCTATCTATCTATCTGAGGGTCAATATCTATCTATCTATCTATCTATCTATCTGAGGGTAATTCTTTATCTATCTATCTGTCTATCTATCTATCTATCTAAGGGTAATTCTCTATCTATCTATCTGTCTATCTATCTATCTGAGGGTCATTATCTATCTATCTATCTATCTATCTATCTGAGGGTCATTCTCTATCTATCTGTCTGTCTGTCTGTCTGTCTGCCTGTCTGTCTATCTATCTATCTATCTATCTGAGGGTCATTCTCTGTCTATCTATCTATCTATCTATCTATCTGAGGGTCATTCTCTATCTATCTCTCTATCTCTCTCTCTATCTGAGGGTCATTCTCTGTCTATCTATCTATCTATCTATCTATCTATCTGAGGGTCATTCTCTGTCTATCTATCTATCTATCTATCTATCTATCTGAGGGTCATTCTCTATCTATCTATCTATCTCTCTATCTATCTATCTGAGGGTCATTCTCTATCTATCTATCTCTCTATCTATCTATCTGAGGGTCATTCTCTATCTATCTATCTATCTATCTAAGGGTCATTCTCTATCTATCTATCTATCTGAGGGTCATTCTCTATCTATCTATCTATCTATCATATTTGATAGACTGAATGGTCATAATCTTTGAACTTTGAGAACTACTAAAATTAATAACTACATCAAACTAAACCTTCAATCTTTTACAACTACTTCAAACTTTATGCTAGGCTTTCTCAAGCCAACCTAAAGTTTGTACTCAAACTTTTTAATCTAGTTATTATTATTATTCTTCTGAGACTAAATTTCTAAATCTAACTCCTCCTAGAGCTTTTAAGCTACATGCACCAAACTCGGCACAGACCTTCAGACTAATCCCGAATAGTGTGCCGATCTCTTTTCTAACTGATCGGACTTACGGTTTTCCTAAAAATGACGATCAAAACTCGGAAAAACTCCCATTGACTTAACATTGCGGAATGTTCCGAAATTTAAATCCCAACTGACGTTTTCACACACACAGACAAAAAAGGGCCTGTCAGCCCTGTGTCTCTCCCTCTCTCTCTCCCTCAGAGGATTTCTTTTATCAAGCAGCCAATAAGTAATGACCTAAAATCTTCATAGCCACAGTATAGTAGCTTCCAGGTTGACTTTGTTCACTCAGGATGGAAAGAAGACTTGATAAATATCACCCTGGTAACTGCCTAGCAACCAAATGGGGTTAACCTAGCAACCAAGAAACAAATCACATATCTCTGCACAAGAAAATCACAGAGACTTCCGGGTTGACTTATTTTACTCAGGATGGCAAGGAGCATTGTTGCCTGTCACCTTGGTAACTGCCTAGCAACCAGATGGGGTTACCCTAGCAACCAAGTAACAAATCATATATCTCTGTACTAGAAAATCGTAGAGACTTCCGGGTTGACTTATTTTACTCAGGATGGCAAGTAGCATTGGTGGCTGTCACCTTAGTAACTGCATGTCAACCAGATAGGTTGCCCTAGCAACCATGGAACAACACCTATATCTCTACGATTTTCTAGTACAGAGATATGTGATTTGTTTCTTGGTTGCTAGGGTAACCCTGTCTGGTTGCTATGCAGTTACCAGGGTGATACTTATCAAGCCTCCTTTCCATACTGAGTGAATCAAGTCAACCTGGAAGCTACTATACTGTGGCTATGAAGATTTTAGGTCATTACTTATTGGCTGCTTGATAAAAGAAATCCTCTGAGGGAGAGAGAGAGGGAGAGACGCAGGGCTGACAGGCCCTTTTTCGTCTGTGTGTGTGAAAACGTCAGTTGGGATTTAAATTTCTGAACATTCCGCAATGTTAATCAATGGGAGTTTTTCCGAGTTTTGATCGTCATTTTTAGGAAAACCGTAAGTCCGATCTGTTAGAAAAGATATAGCACACTATTCGGGATTAGTCTGAAGGTCTGTGCCGAGTTTGGTGCATGTAGCTTAAAAGCTCTAGGAGGAGTTACATTTAGAAATTTAGTCTCAGAATAATAATAATAATAATAAGTTTAAATAGGATTTCAGTAAGTTGGCTTTCTCAAGCCAACCTAACTAGAATGTACATTTCCTGAAGAAAATGTGAGTGGTGCTTGCCGTGGCAAAATTTCTTACCACAATGTCCCACCTACTGCCCAAAGTTGAAAGAGGCCACCCCCATGACAGTAGGATGTTCTGGTGCAGAGATATTGGTGTTGTTCCATGGTTGCTAGGGAAACCCATCTGGTTGCTAGGCAGTTACCAAGGTGACAGGCAACAATGCACCTTATCATCCTGAGTGAAATAAGTCAACCCGGAAGTCTCTGTGATTTTCTTGTGCAGAGATATGTGATTTGTTTCTTGGTTGCTAGGGTAACCCCATCTGGTTGCTAGGCAGTTACCAAGGTGACAGCCAACAATGCTCCTTGCCATCCTGAGTGAAATAAGTCAACCCGGAAGTCTCTGTGATTTTCTTGTGCAGAGATATGTGATTTGTTTCTTGGTTGCTAGGGTAAGCCCATCTGGTTGCTAGGCAGTTACCTAGGTGACAGGCAACAATGCTCCTTGCCATCCTGAGTAAAATAAGTCAACCCGGAAGTCTCTGTGATTTTCTTGTGCAGAGATATGCGATTTCTTTCTTGGTTGCTAGGGTAACCCCATCTGGTTGCTAGGCAGTTACCTACGTGATACTCATAAGGCCCCTTGCAATCCTGTGAGAAATATTTCAACCCCTATGTCTCTACGATGTTCTGGTTGAAAGATATGTGATTTGTTACTTGGTTACTAGGGTAACCCCATCTGGTTGCTAGGCAGTTACCAAGGTGACAGCCAACAATGCTCCTTGCCATCCTGAGTGAAATAAGTCAACCCAGAAGTCTCTGTGATTTTCTTGTGCAGAGATATTTGATTTGTTTCTTGGTTGCTAGGGTAACCCCATCTGGTTGCTAGGCAGTTATCAAGGTGACAGGGAACAATGCTCCTTGCCATCCTGAGTGAAATAAGTCAACCCGGAAGTCTCTACGTCATTCTGATCCTAAGATACACATCTTAGTGATTTTGAATGGATGTCAATGGATCTTTGTTGCTAGGGTGCGTTAAATGGTTGCTAGGGCATGGCTAAGTAGTTCACATGATGAAAGCTGAAGACTGATTACTCACCCAATTAAAACAAAGCAACTATCATGTCTCTAGGACATTCTGATCTGAAGATATCTTGCTGTAATTGAAATCAATAAATGTGGTTGCTAGGGTGCTCTAAATTGTTGCTAGGGAGTGGCTTGGCAGCTGCCAATGATGAATCTCCAAAGGCTGCTTGTCAGTATGAATGATATAAACCAACTCCCATGCCTCTGTGACATTAAGAATGGAAGATATCTCTCTTTGGATTTTGGTTGCTAAGGTGCTCGAAAATGGTTGCTAGGGAGGGGCTAGGAAGTGTTGAGGGGATTCATGATTGGCTGTTTTACTGCCCCAAGTCAAACAAGACCACCCTCGTGTTTCTATGATAATTCAGTCTGGAGAAATCCCTTTGATCTCTTTCAATGGAAGTCTATGGGAGTTGTTGCTAAGGTGCTGTAAATGGTTGCTAGGGCGTGGCTTCATAGCTTCACAATGATCCTGAGAGACTGATTGGTCGTCTGAGTAAAATGAGCCCGCCCCTTTGTCTCTAAGACACTGTGATCCAGAGTTATGTTCAATACAAGATGTACCATAGAATTAACATTGGGGCAAATTTGGGCAGCTCATGCCCCCAAGGGGTGCAACTTTTACCCCATTGTGAGGTATGTTCTCACAGAGCCTGTCAGCCTCTTCAAATGTGGCAAATCACACGTGTCTGTGAAATCCATGCTCTGAGCTATGACTTGTCAAATTTGGCTCAATGTTAAGTCAATGGGATGTTTTGCACAATTTTTTGCCCCTGGGGCAAATACCGTACCCCCGATCACTTATAGAAGTCAAAGCACACCATTCCCAAATAATCCGCACGATTTGACGCCTCATTTGTGGGTGTGCGACCCAAAAATTTTTCAAAAATTCCATTGACTTACATTGGGGCAATTTTGGGCAGCTACTGCCCCCCAGGGGTAAAACTTTTACCCCATTGTGAGGTATGTTCTCAGAGAGCCTGTCAGCCTCTTCAAATGTGGTAAATCACACGTCTCTGTGAAATCCTCGCTCTGAGCTATAACTCGTCAAAGTTTGGCTCAATGTTAAGTCAATGGGATTTTTTTGCCCAATTTTTTGCCCCTGGGGCAAACACCGTACCCCCGATCGCTTAGAAAAGATATAGCACACCTCTCCTCAATGAGCCGCACGATTTGATGCCTCACTCAGAGGTCTGTGACAAAAGCTGCGGGAGGAGTAGCGCGCCAAACTATGTGTGGAAAAATAATAATAATTATAACTAGAATGTACATTTCCTGAAGAAAATGTGAGTGGTGCTTGCCGTGGCAAAATTTCTTACCACAATGTCCCACCTACTGCCCAAAGTTGAAAGAGGCCACCCCCATGACAGTAGGATGTTCTGGTGCAGAGATATTGGTGTTGTTCCATGGTTGCTAGGGAAACCCATCTGGTTGATATGCAGTTACTAAGGTGACAGCCACCAATGCTACTTACCATCCTGAGTAAAATAAGTCAACCCGGAAGTCTCTACGATTTTGTAGTACAGAGATATGTGATTTGTTTCTTGGTTGCTAGGGTAACCCCATCTGGTTGCTAGGCAGTTACCAAGGTGGCAGCAAACAATGCTCCTTGCCATCCTGAGTGAAATAAGTCAACCTGGAAGTCTCTGTGATTTTCTAGTACAGAGATATGTGATTTGTTTCTTGGTTGCTAGGGTAACCCCATCTGGTCGCTAGGCAGTTACCAAGGTGACAGCCAACAATGCTCCTTGCCATCTTGAGTGAAATAAGTCAACTCGGAAGTCTCTACGATTTTGTAGTGCAAAGATATGAGATTTGTTACTTGGTTGCTATGGTAAACCCATCTGGTTGCTAGGCAGTTACCAGGGTGATATTTATCAAGTCTACTTTCCATCCTGAGTGAAATAAGTCAACCCGGAAGTCTCTACGACATTCTGATCCTAAGATACACATCTTAGTGATTTTGAATGGATGTCAATGGTGTTTTGTTGCTAGGGTGCTTTAAATGGTTGCTAGGGCATGGCTAAGTTGTTCATATGATGAAAGCTGAAGACTGGTTACTCACCCAATGAAAACAAAGCAACTATCATGTCTCTAGGACATTTTGATCTGAAGATATCTTACTGTAATTGAAATCAATAAATGTGGTTGCTAGAGTGCTCTAAATTGTTGCTAGGGAGTGGCTTGGCAGCTGCCAATGATGAATCACCAAAGGCTGCTTGTCAGTATGAATGATATAAACCAACTCCCATGCTTCTGTGACATTCAGAAAGGAAGATATCTCTCTTTGGATTTTGGTTGCTAAGGTGCTCGAAAATGGTTGCTAGGGAGGGGCTAGGAAGTGTTGAGGGGATTCATGATTGGCTGTTTTACTGCCCCAAGTCAAATGAGACCACCCTCGTGTTTCTATGATAATTCAGTCCGGAGAAATCCCTTTGATCTCTTTCAATGGAAGTCTATGGGACTTGTTGCTAAGGTACTGTAAATGGTTGCTAGGGCGTGGCTTGATAGCTTCACAATGATTCTGAGAGACTGATTGGTCATCTGAGTAAAATGAGCCCGCCCCCTTGTCTCTAAGACACTGTGATCCAGAGTTATGTTCAATACACAATTTACCATAGACTTAACATTGGGGCAAATTTGGGCAGCTCCTGCCCCCAAGGGGTGCAACTTTTACCCCATTGTGAGGTATGTTCTCACAGAGCCTGTCAGCCTCTTCAAATGTGGTAAATCACACGTCTGTGTGAAATCCTCGCTCTGAGCTATGACTCGTCAAAGTTCGGCGCAATGTTAAGTCAATGGGATTTTTTGCCCAATTTTTTGCCCCTGGGGCAAATACCATACCCCCGATCGCTTATAAAAGTCATAGCACACCATTCCCAAATAATCTGCACGATTTGACGCCTCATTCGTAGGTCTGTGACCAAAAAATTTTGCAAAAAATTCCATTGACTTACATTGGGGCAACTTTGGGCAGCTCCTGCCCCCCAGGGGTAAAAGTTTTACCCCATTGTGAGGTATGTTCTCACAGAGCCTGTCAGCCTCTTCAAATCTTGTAAATCACACGTCTCTGTGAAATCCTCGCTCTGAGCTATGACTCGTCAAAGTTCGGCTCAATGTTAAGTCAATGGGATTTTTTGCCCAGTTTTTTGCCCCTGGGGCAAACACCGTACCCCCGATCGTTTATAAAAGTCATAGCACACCTCTCCTCAATGAGCCGCACGATTTGACACCTCATTCATGGGTCTATGCCAAAAGGTGCGGGACGAGTTAGGTGCCGAAGTTTTGTACGGAAGAAGAAGAAGAAGAAGAAGAAGAAGAAAAATAAGTATGTGAGATTACAATAGTGTTGCTTTGCAAGCACCACTAATAATAAAAATAACTAGAATGTACATTTCCTGAAGAAAATGTGAGTGCTGCTTGCCGTGGCAAAACTCGTCAAGTAGCATTTTCAATCTTGTTTCTAAGCACTAAAATAAAGGTCATAGAATGTTGCTAACATGTGTTTTTCATGATGGTATTACGTTTTTAGAATGTTTTAGCACTTCGCTAGATGAAGCTAGCATGTGTTAGCATGATACTAGCACATTTTTAGCATGTTTTAGCACTTCCTTTGGCAATGCTAACATGTGTTAGCATGATGCTAGCATCTTTTTAACATGTTTTAGCAATCCCCTAAGCAATGCTAACATGCATTAGCATAATGCTAGCACGTTTTAACATGTTTTAGCACTTTGATAGGTGAAGCTAGCATGTGTTAGCATGATACTAGCACGTTTCTAACATGTTTTAGCACTTTGCTAGGCGATGCTAGCGTGTGTTAGCATGATGCTAGCACGTTTTTAACATGTTTTAGCAATCCCCTAAGCAATGCTAACATGCATTAGCATAATGCTAGCACGTTTTAACATGTTTTAGCACTTTGCTAGGTGAAGCTAGCATGTGTTAGCATGATACTAGCACGTTTCTAGCATGTTTTAGCACTTTGCTAGGCGATGCTAACATGTGTTAGCATGATGCAAGCACGTTTTTAACATGTTTTAGCACTTCGCTAGGCGATGCCAGCATGTGTTAGCATGATGCTAGCAGGTTTTTAGCATGTTTTAGCACTTCGCTAGGCGATGCTAACATGTGTTAGCATGATGCTAGCACATTTTTAACATGTTGTAGCAATCCCCTAACCAATGCTAACATGCATTAGCATAATACTAGCACGTTTTTAGCATGTTTTAGCACTTCACTAGGCGATGCTAACATGTGTTAGCATGATGCTAGCACGTTTTTAACATGTTTTAGCAATCCCCTAAGCAATGCTAACATGCATTAGCATAATGCTAGCACGTTTTAACATTTTGCTAGGCAATGCCAGCATGTGTTAGCATGATACTAGCATGTTTTTAGCATGTTTTAGCACTTCGCTAGGCGATGCTAACATGTGTTAGCATGATGCTAGCACGTTTTTAACATGTTTTAGCAATCCCCTAAGCAATGCTAACATGCATTAGCATAATGCTAGCACGTTTTAACATGTTTTAACACTTTGCTAGGCAATGCCAGCATGTGTTAGCATGATGCTAGCACGTTTTTAGCATTTTTTAACACTTCGCTAGGCAATACTATCATGTGTTAGCATGTTTTTAGCACGTTTTTAGCATGTTTTAGCACTTCGCTAGGTGAAGCCAACATGTGTTAGCATGTTGCTAGCACGTTTTTAGCATGTTTTAGCACTTCGCTAGGTGATGCCAACATGTGTTAGCATGTTGCTAGCACGTTTTTAGCATGTTTTAGCACTTCGCTAGGTGAAGCCAACATGTGTTAGCATGTTGCTAGCACGTTTTTAGCATGTTTTAGCACTTCGCTAGGTGATGCCAACATGTGTTAGCATGTTGCTAGCACATTTTTAGCATGTTTTAGGGTGTGGCTATGAAGATTTTTATTGACTGCTTGATAAAAGAAATCCTCTGAGGGAGAGAGAGAGAGAGAGAGACGCAGGGCTGACAGGCCCTTTTTTGTCTGTGTGTGTGAAAAAGTCAGTTGGGATTTAAATTTCTGAACATTCCGCAATGTAAAGTCAATGGGATTTTTTTGGCCGCTTTTTCGTCCGCTGTTCGAACATCGTACACCCGATCGCTTAGAAAAGATATAGCACACCTCTCCTCAATGAGCCGCACGATTTGATGCCTCACTCAGGGGTCTGTGACAAAAGCTGCAGGAGGAGTAGCGCGCCAAACTTTAAATTTCTGAACATTCCGCAATGTAAAGTCAATGGGATTTTTTTGGCCGCTTTTTCGTCCGCTGTTCGAACATCGTACACCCGATCGCTTAGAAAAGATATAGCACACCTCTCCTCAATGAGCCGCACGATTTGATGCCTCACTCAGGGGTCTGTGACAAAAGCTGCAGGAGGAGTAGCGCGCCAAACTTTGTGTGGAAAAATAATAATAATTATAATAATAACTAGATTAAAAAGTTTGAGTACAAACTTTAGGTTGGCTTGAGAAAGCCTAGCATAAAGTTTGAAGTAGTTGTAAAAGTTTGAAGATTTACGGTTTCTAGTTTGATGTAATTATAAGTAGTAGTTTTCAAAGTTCAAAGTTTAGAGATTATAAAACCATTCAGTCTATCAAATAGATAGATAGATAGATAGATAGATAGATAGATAGATAGATAGATAGATAGATAGATAGATAGATAGATAGATAGATAGATAGATAGATAGATAGATAGATAGATAGATAGATAGATAGATAGATAGATAGATAGATAGATAGATAGATAGATAGATAGATAGATAGATAGATAGATAGATAGATAGATAGATAGATAGATAGATATTGACCCTCAGATAGATAGATAGATAGATAGAGTATGACCCATAGATAGATAGATAGATAGATAGATAGATAGATAGATAGATATTGACCCTCAGATAGATAGATAGATAGATAGATAGATAGATAGATAGATAGATAGTTATTGACCATCAGATAGATAGATAGATAGATAGATAGAAAGATAGAAAGATAGATTGATAGTCATTGACCCTTAGATAGATAGATAGATAGATATTGAACGTCAGATATATAGATAGATAGATAGTCATTGACCCTGATATATAGATAGATAGAGTATGAACCACAGATAGATAGATAGATAGATAGTTATTGACCCGCAGATAGTTAGATAGATAGATAGATAGATAGATATTGACCCTCAGATAGATAGATAGATAGATAGATAGATAGTCATTGACTCTTAGATAGATAGATAGATATTGACCGTCAGATATATAGATAGACAGATAGTCATTGACCCTGAGATATAGATAGATAGAGTATGACCCACAGATAGATAGATAGATAGTTATTGACCCGCAGATAGTTAGATAGATAGATAGATAGATATTGACCCTCAGATAGATAGATAGATAGATAGATAGATAGATAGATAGATAGATAGATAGATAGATAGATAGATAGATAGATACTGACCATCAGAAAGATAGATAGATAGATAGATAGACAGATAGACAGATAGATATATCATTTTTACTTGGTTGCTAGGGTAACCCAATCTGGTTGCTAGGCAGTTTCCAGGGTGATCCTTATCAAGCCTCCTTTTCATTCTGAGTGAATAAAGTCAACCCGGAAGTCTCTACGATTTTCTGTTGCAGAGTTATGTGATTTGTTACTTGGTTGCTAGGGAAACCATATCTGGTTGATAGGCAGTTACCAGAGTGATATATATCAAGTCCACTTTCCATCTTGAGTAAAATAAGTGAAACAGGAAGTCTCTACGATTTTCTGGTGCAGAGTTATGTGATTTGTTACTTGGTTGCTAGGGTAAGCCCTTGTCATTGCTAGGCAGTTACCAGAGTGATACTTATCAAGCCTCCTTTCCATCCTGAATAAATTATGTCAACCCGGAATTCTCTACGATTTTCTGGTGCAGAGATATGTGATTTGTTAGTTGGTTGCTAGGGTAACCCCATCTGGTTGCTAGGCAGTTACTAAGGTGATACTCATAAGGCTCCTTGCAATCCTGTGTGAAATATGTCAACCCCTAAGTCTCTACGATGTTCTGGTTCAAAGATATGTTATTTGTTACTTGGTTGCTAGGGTAACCGCATCTGGTTGCTAGGCAGTTACCAGAGGGATACATATCAAGGCTACTTTCCATCCTGAGTGAAATAAGTGAAACAGGAACTCTCTATGATTTCCTGGTGCAGAGATATGTGACTTGTTACTTGGTTGCTAGGGTAAACACATCTGGTTGCTAGGCAGTTACCAGAGTGATACATATCAAGGCTACTTTCCATCCTGAGTGAATAAAGTCAACCCGGAAGTCTCTATGATTTTCTGTTGCAGAGATATGTGATTTGTTACTTGGTTGCTAGGGTAATCACATCTGGTTGCTAGGCAGTTACCAGAGTGATACATATCAAGGCTACTTTCCATCCTGAGTGAAATAAGTCAACCCGGAAGTCTCTCTGATTTTCTGTTGCAGAGATATGTGATTTGTTACTTGGTTGCTAGGGTAATCACATCTGGTTGCTAGGCAGTTACCAGAGTGATACATATCAAGGCTACTTTCCATCCTGAGTGAAATAAGTGAAACAGGAAGTCTCTACGATTTTCTGGTGCAGAGATATGTGATTTGTTAGTTGGTTGCTAGGGTAACCCCATCTGGTTGCTAGGCAGTTACCAAGGTGATACTCATAAGGCTCCTTGCAATCCTGGGTGAAATATGTTAACCCCTAAGTCTCTACGATGTTCTGGTTCAAAGATATGTGATTTGTAACTTGGTTGCTAGGGTAACCGCATCTGGTTGCTAGGCAGTTACCAGATGGATACATATCAAGGCTACTTTCCATCCTGAGTGAAATAAGTGAAACAGGAAGTCTCTATGATTTTCTGGTGCAGAGATATGTGATTTGTTACTTGGTTGCTAGGGTAAACACATCTGGTTGCTAGGCAGTTACCAAAGTGATACTCATAAGGCTCCTTGCAATCCTGTGTGAAATATGTCAACCCCTAAGTCTCTACGATGTTCTGGTTCAAAGATATGTGATTTGTTACTTGGTTGCTAAGGTAACCCTGTCTGGTTGCTATGCAGTTACCAGAGTGATACATATCAAGGCTACTTTCCATCCTGAGTGAAATAAGTGAAACAGGTAGTCTCTACGATTTTCTGGTGCAGAGATATGTGATTTGTTACTTGGTTGCTAGGGTAACCCCGTCTGGTTGCTAGGCAGTTACCAGAGTGATACATATCAAGGCTACTTTCCATCCTGAGTGAATAAAGTCAACCCGGAAGTCTCTATGATTTTCTGTTGCAGAGATATGTGATTTGTTACTTGGTTGCTAGGGTAATCACATATGGTTGCTAGACAGTTACCAGAGTGATACATATCAAGGCTACTTTCCATCCTGATTGAAATAAGTCAACCCGGAAGTCTCTCTGATTTTCTGTTGCAGAGATATGTGATTTGTTACTTGGTTGCTAGGGTAATCACATCTGGTTGCTAGGCAGTTACCAGAGTGATACATATCAAGGCTACTTTCCATCCTGAGTGAAATAAGTGAAACAGGAAGTCTCCACGATTTTCTGGTGCAGAGATATGTGATTTGTTAGTTGGTTCCTAGGGTAAACCCATCTGGTTGCTAGGCAGTTACCAAGGTGATACTCATAAGGCACCTTGCAATCCTGTGTGAAATATGTTAACCCCTAAGTCTCTACGATGTTCTGGTTCAAAGATATGCGATTTGTTACTTGGTTGCTAGGGTAACCGCATCTGGTTGCTAGGCAGTTACCAGAGGGATACATATCAAGGCTACTTTCCATCCTGAGTGAAATAAGTGAAACAGGAAGTCTCTATGATTTTCTGGTGCAGAGATATGTGATTTGTTACTTGGTTGCTAGGGTAAACACATCTGGTTGCTAGGCAGTTACCAAAGTGATACTCATAAGGCTCCTTGCAATCCTGTGTGAAATATGTCAACCCCTAAGTCTCTACGATGTTCTGGTTCAAAGATATGTGATTTGTTACTTGGTTGCTAAGGTAACCCTGTCTGGTTGCTATGCAGTTACCAGAGTGATACATATCAAGGCTACTTTCCATCCTGAGTGAAATAAGTGAAACAGGTAGTCTCTACGATTTTCTGGTGCAGAGATATGTGATTTGTTACTTGGTTGCTAGGGTAACCCCGTCTGGTTGCTAGGCAGTTACCAGAGTGATACATATCAAGGCTACTTTCCATCCTGAGTGAATAAAGTCAACCCGGAAGTCTCTATGATTTTCTGTTGCAGAGATATGTGATTTGTTACTTGGTTGCTAGGGTAATCACATCTGGTTGCTAGGCAGTTACCAGAGTGATACATATCAAGGCTGCTTTCCATCCTGAGTGAAATAAGTCAACCCGGAAGTCTCTTTGATTTTCTGTTGCAGAGATATGTGATTTGTTACTTGGTTGCTAGGGTAATCACATCTGGTTGCTAGGCAGTTACCAGAGTGATACATATCAAGGCTACTTTCCATCCTGAGTGAAATAAGTCAACCCGGAAGTCTCTCTGATTTTCTGTTGCAGAGATATGTGATTTGTTACTTGGTTGCTAGGGTAATCACATCTGGTTGCTAGGCAGTTACCAGAGTGATAAATATCAAGGCTACTTTCCATCTTGAGTGAAATAAGTGAAACAGGAAGTCACTACGATTTTCTGGTGCAGAAATATGTGATTTGTTACTTGGTTGCTAGGGTAACCCCATCTGGTTGCTAGGCAGTTACCAGAGTGATACATATCAAGGCTACTTTCCATCCTGAGTGAAATAAGTGAAACAGGAAGTCTGTATGATTTTCTGGTGCAGAGATATGTGATTTGTTACTTGGTTGCTAGGGTAACCCCATCTGGTTGCTAGGCAGTTACCAGAGTGATACATATCAAGGCTACTTTCCATCCTGAGTGAAATAAGTGAAACAGGATGTCTGTATGATTTTCTGGTGCAGAAATATGTGATTTGTTATTTGATTGCTAGGGTAACCCTGTCTGGTTGCTATGCAGTTACCAGGGTGATACTTATCAAGCCTCCTTTCCATACTGAGTGAATCAAGTCAACCTGGAAGCTACTATACTGTGGCTATGAAGATTTTAGGTCATTACTTATTGGCTGCTTGATAAAAGAAATCCTCTGAGGGAGAGAGAGAAGGAGAGACGCAGGGCTGACAGGCCCTTTTTCGTCTGTGTGTGTGAAAACGTCAGTTGGGATTTAAATTTCTGAACATTCCGCAATGTTAATCAATGGGAGTTTTTCCGAGTTTTGATCGTCATTTTTAGGAAAACCGTAAGTCCGATCAGTTAGAAAAGATATAGCACACTATTCGGGATTAGTCTGAAGGTCTGTGCCGAGTTTGGTGCATGTAGCTTAAAAGCTCTAGGAGGAGTTACATTTAGAAATTTAGTCTCAGAATAATAATAATAATAATAATAAGTTTAAATAGGATTTCAGTAAGTTGGCTTTCTCAAGCCAACCTAATAAGTATGCAAGAGAACAATAGTGATGCTTTGCCTATGGCAAGCACCACTAATAAGTATGCAAGAGAACAATAGTGATGCTTTGCCTATGGCAAGCACCACTAACTAGAATGTACATTTCCTGAAGAAAATGTGAGTGGTGCTTGCCGTGGCAAAACTCGTCAAATAGCATTTTCTAACTTGTTTCTAAGCACTAAAATAAAGGTAACAGAATGTTGCTAACACGTGTTTTTCATGATGGTAGCAAGTTTTTAGAATGTTTTAGCACTTCGCTAGGTGAAGCTAGCATGTGTTAGCATGATAATAGCACGTTTTTAGCATGTTTTAGCACTTTGTTTGGCAATGCTAACATGTGTTAGCATGATGCTAGCACGTTTTTAACATATTTTAGCAATCCCCTAAGCAATGCTAACATGCATTAGCATGTTGCTAACACATTTTAACATATTTTAGCACTTCGCTAGGTGAAGCTAGCATGTGTTAGCATGTTGTTATCATGTTTTTAGCATGTTTTAGCACTTCGCTAGGCGATGCCAACATGTGTTAGAATGTTGCGAGCACGTTTTTAGCATGTTTTAGCACTTCGCTAGGCGATGCCAGCATGTGTTAGCATGTTGCTAACACGTTTATAGCATGTTTTAGCACTTCGCTAGGCGATGCTAACATGTGTTAGCATGATGCTAGCACGTTTTTAACATGTTTTAGCAATCCCCTAAGCAATGCTAACATGCATTAGCATAATGCTAGCACGTCTTAACATGTTTTAACACTTTGTTAGGCAATGCCAGCATGTGTTAGCATGATGCTAGCACGTTTTAACACTTCGCTAGGCAATACTAGCATGTGTTAGCATGTTATCACGTTTTTAGCATGTTTTAGCACTTCGCTAGGCGATGCCAACATGTTAGAATGTTGTGAGCACGTTTTTAGCATGTTTTAGCACTACGCTAGGCGATGCCAGCATGTGTTAGCATGTTGCTAACACGTTTATAGCATGTTTTAGCACTTCGCTAGGTTATGCCAGCATGTGTTAGCATGATGCTAGCACATTTTTAGCATGTTTTAGGGTGTGGCTATGAAGATTTTTTTTGGCTGCTTGATAAAAGAAAGCCTCTGAGGGAGAGAGAGAGAGAGAGAGACGCAGGGCTGACAGGCCCTTTTTTGTCTGTGTGTGTGAAAATGTCAGTTGGGATTTAAATTTCTGAACATTCCGCAATGTAAAGTCAATGGGACTTTTTTGGCCGCTTTTTCGTCCGCTGTTCGAACATCGTACACCCGATCGCTTAGAAAAGATATAGCACACCTCTCCTCAATGAGCCGCACGATTTGATGCCTCACTCAGGGGTCTGTGACAAAAGCTGCAGGAGGAGTAGCGCGCCAAACTTTGTGTGGAATAATAATAATTATAATAATAATAATAATAATAATAATAAGTATGCAAGAGAACAATAGTGATGCTTTGCCTATGGCAAGCACCACTAATAATAATAATAATAATAATAATAATAATAAGTTTAAATAGGATTTCAGTAAGTTGGCTTTCTCAAGCCAACCTAACTAGAATGTACATTTCCTGAAGAAAATGTGAGTGGTGCTTGCCGTGGCAAAATTTCTTACCACAATGTCCCACCTACTGCCCAAAGTTGAAAGAGGCCACCCCCATGACAGTAGGATGTTCTGGTGCAGAGATATAGGTGTTGTTCCATGGTTGCTAGGGAAACCCATCTGGTTGATAGGCAGTTACCAAGGGACAAGCCAACAATGCTCCTTGCCATCCTGAGTGAAATAAGTCAACCCGGAAGTCTCTGTGATTTTCTTGTGCAGAGATATTTGATTTGTTACTTGGTTGCTAGGGTAACCCCATCTGGTTGCTAGGCAGTTATCAAGGTGACAGGGAACAATGCTCCTTGCCATCCTGAGTGAAATAAGTCAACCCGGAAGTCTCTACGTCATTCTGATCCTAAGATACACATCTTAGTGATTTTGAATGGATGTCAATGGTTCTTTGTTGCTAGGGTGCTTTAAATGGTTGCTAGGGCGTGGCTAAGTAGTTCACATGATGAAAGCTGAAGACTGATTACTCACCCAATGAAAACAAAGCAACTATCATGTCTCTAGGACATTCTGATCTGAAGATATCTTACTGTAATTGAAATCAATAAATGTGGTTGCTAGGGTGCTCTAAATTGTTGCTAGGGAGTGGCTTGGCAGCTGCCAATGATGAATCTCCAAAGGCTGCTTGTCAGTATGAATGATATAAACCAACTCCCATGCCTCTGTGACATTCAGAATGGAAGATATCTCTCTTTGGTTTTTGGTTGCTAAGGTGCTCGAAAATGGTTGCTAGGGAGGGGCTAGGAAGTGTTGAGGGGATTCATGATTGGCTGTTTTACTGGCCCAAGTCAAACGAGACCACCCTTGTGTTTCTATGATAATTCAGTCCAGAGAAATCCCTTTGATCTCTTTCAATGGAAGTCTATGGGACTTGTTGCTAAGGTACTGTAAATGGTTGCTAGGGCGTGGCTTGATAGCTTCACAATGATCCTGAGAGACTGATTGGTCGTCTGAGTAAAATGAGCCCGCCCCCTTGTCTCTAAGACACTGTGATCCAGAGTTATGTTCAATACAAAATCTACCATAGACTTAACATTGGGGCAAATTTGGGCAGCTCCTGCCCCCAAGGGGTGCAACTTTTACCCCATTGTGAGGTATGTTCTCACAGAGCCTGTCAGCCTCTTCAAATGTGGTAAATCACACGTGTCTGTGAAATCCTTGCTCTGAGCTATGACTTGTCAAAGTTTGGCGCAATGTTAAGTCAGTGGGATTTTTTGCACAATTTTTTGCCCCTGGGGCAAATACCGTACCCCCGATCACTTATAGAAGTCATAGCACACCATTCCCAAATAATCCGCACGATTTGACGCCTCATTTGTGGGTCTGCGAGCAAAAAATTTTTCAAAAAATTCCATTGACTTACATTGGGTCAACTTTGGGCAGCTCCTGCCCCCCAGAGGTAAAACTTTTACCCCATTGTGAGGTATGTTCTCAGAGAGCCTGTAAGCCTCTTCAAATGTGGTAAATCACACGTCTCTGTGAAATCCTCGCTCTGAGCTATAACTCGTCAAAGTTCGGCTCAATGTTAAGTCAATGGGATTTTTTGCCCAATTTTTTGCCCCTGGGGCAAACAACGTACCCCCGATCGCTTAGAAAAGATATAGCACACCTCTCCTCAATGAGCCGCACGATTTGATGCCTCACTCAGGGGTCTGTGACAAAAGCTGCGGGAGGAGTAGCGCGCCAAACTATGTGTGGAATAATAATAATTATAACTAGAATGTACATTTCCTGAAGAAAATGTGAGTGGTGCTTGCCGTGGCAAAACTCGTCAAATAGCATTTTCTAACTTGTTTCTAAGCACAAAAATAAAGGTCATAGAATGTTGCTAACACGTATTTTTCATGATGGTAACACGTTTTTTGAATGTTTTAGCACTTCGCTAGGTGAAGCTAGCATGTGTTAGCATGATACTAGCACGGTTTTAGCATGTTTTAGCACTTTGTTTGACAATGCTAACATGTGTTAGCATGATGCTAGCACGTTTTTAACATGTTTTAGCAATCCCCTAAGCAATGCTAACATGCATTAGCATAATGCTAGCACGTTTTAACATGTTTTAGCACTTTGCTAAGCAATGCCAGCACGTGTTAGCATGATGCTAGCACGTTTTTAGCATGTTTTAACACTTCGCTAGGCAATACTAGCATGTGTTAGCATGTTGTTAGCACGTTTTTAGCATGTTTTAGCATTTCGCTAGGCGACGCCAACATGTGTTAGCATGATGCTAGCACATTTTTAGCATGTTTTAGTACTTCGCTATGCGATACTAGTATGTGTTAACATGTTGCTAGCACGTTTTTAACATGTTTTAGCACTTCGCTAGGCGATGCCAGCATGTGTTAGCATGATGCTAGCATGTTTTAGCAATCCCCTAAGCAATGCTAACATGCATTAGCATAATGCTAGCACGTTTTAACATATTTTAGCACTTGGCTAGGTGAAGCTAGCATGTGTTAGCATGATACTAGCACGTTTTTAACATTTTTTAGCACTTCGCTAGGCGATGCTAACATGTGTTAGCATGATGCTAGCACGTTTTTAACATGTTTTAGCAATCCCATAAGCAATGCTAACATGCATTAGCATAATGTTAGCACGTTTTAACATGTTTTAGCACTTTGCTAGGTAATGGCAGCATGTGTTAGCATGATGCGAGCACGTTTTTAGCATGTTTTAACACTTCGCTAGGCAATACTAGCATGTGTTAGCATGTTATCACATTTTTAGCATGTTTTAACACTTCGCTAGGCGATGCCAACATGTGTTAGCATGATGCTAGCACGTTTTTAACATGTTTTAGCAATCCCCTAAGCAATGCTAACATGCATTAGCATAATGCTAGCACGTTTTAACATGTTTTAGCACTTTGCTAGGCAATGCCAGCATGTGTTAGCATGATGCTAGCACATTTTTAGCATGTTTTAACACTTCGCTAGGCAATACTAGCATGTGTTAGCATGTTGTTATCATGTTTTTAGCATGTTTTAGCACTTCGCTAGGTGATGCCAACATGTGTTAGCATGTTGCTAACACGTTTATAGCATGTTTTAGCACTTCGCTAGGTGATGCCAGCATATGTTAGCATGATGCTAGCACATTTTTAGCATGCTTTAAGGTGTGGCTATGAAGATTTTTATTGGCTGCTTGATAAAAGAAATCCTCTGAGGGAGAGAGAGAGAGAGACGCAGGGCTGACAGGCCCTTTTTTGTCTGTGTGTGTGAAAATGTCAGTTGGGATTTAAATTTCTGAACATTCCGCAATGTAAAGTCAATGGGACTTTTTTGGCCACTTTTTCGTCCGCTGTTCGAACATCGTACATCTGATCGCTTAGAAAAGATATAGCACACCTCTCCTCAATGAGCCGCACGATTTGATGCCTCACTCAGGGGTCTGTGACAAAAGCTGCGGGAGGAGTAGCGCGCCAAACTATGTGTGGAATAATAATAATAATAATAATAACTAGAATGTACATTTCCTGAAGAAAATGTGAGTGGTGCTTGCCGTGGCAAAATTTCGTACCACAATGTCCCACCTACTGCCCAAAGTTGAAAGAGGCCACCCCCATGACAGTAGGATGTTCTGGTGCAGAGATATAGGTGTTGTTCCATGGTTGCTAGGGAAACCCATCTGGTTGATATGCAGTTACTAAGGTGACAGCCACCAACGCTACTTGCCATCCTGAGTAAATTAAGTCAACCCGGAAGTCTCTACGATTTTCTTGTGCAGAGATATGCGATTTGTTTCTTGGTTGCTAGGGTAACCCCATCTGGTTGCTAGGCAGTTACCAAGGGGCAAGCCAACAATGCTCCTTGCCATCCTAAATGAAATAAGTCAACACAGAATCACTACAATTTTGTGGTTCAGAGATATGTGATTTGTTTATTGGTTGCTAGGGTAACCCCATCTGGTTGCTAGGCAGTTACCAAGGTGACAGGCAACAATGCTCCTTGCCATCCTGAGTAAAATAAGTCAACCCGGAAGTCTCTGTGATTTTCTTGTGCAGAGATATGCGATTTCTTTCTTGGTTGCTAGGGTAACCCCATCTGGTTGCTAGGCAGTTACCTACGTGATACTCATAAGGCCCCTTGCAATCCTGTGAGAAATATTTCAACCCCTATGTCTCTACAATGTTCTGGTTCAAAGATATGTGATTTGTTATTTGGTTGCTAGGGTAACCCCATCTGGTTGCTAGGCAGTTACCAAGGTGACAGGGAACAATGCTCCTTGCCATCCTGAGTGAAATAAGTCAACCCGGAAGTCTCTACGTCATTCTGATCCTAAGATACACATCTTAGTGATTTTGAATGGATGTCAATGGTTCTTTGTTGCTAGGGTGCTTTAAATGGTTGCTAGGGCGTGGCTAAGTAGTTCACATGATGAAAGCTGAAGACTGATTACTCACCTAATGATAACAAAGCAACTATCATGTCTCTAGGACATTCTGATCTGAAGATATCTTACTGTAATTGAAATCAATAAATGTGGTTGCTAGGGTGCTCGAAATTGTTGCTAGGGAGTTGCTTGGCAGCTTCCAATGATGAATCTCCAAAGGCTGCTTGTCAGTATGAATGATATAAAGGTGCTCGAAAATGGTTGCTAGGGAGGGGCTAGGAAGTGTTGAGGGGATTCATGATTGGCTGTTTTACTGCCCCAAGTCAAACGAGACCACCCTCGTGTTTCTATGATAATTCAGTCCGGAGATATCCCTTTGATCTCTTTCAATGGAAGTCTATGGGAGTTGTTGCTAAGGTGCTCTAAATGGTTGCTAGGGCGATGCTTGATAGCTTCACAATGATCCTGAGAGACTGATTGGTCGTCTGAGTAAAATGAGCCCGCCCCCCTTGTCTCTAAGACACTGTGATCCAGAGTTATGTTCAATACAAAATCTACCATAGACTTAACATTGGGGCAAATTTGGGCTGCTCCTGCCCCCAAGGGGTGCAACTTTTACCCCATTGTGAGGTATGTTCTCACAGAGCCTGTCAGCCTCTTCAAATGTGGTAAATCACACGTCTCTGTGAAATCCTCGCTCTGAGCTATGACTTGTCAAAGTTCGGCGCAATGTTAAGTCAATGGGATTTTTTGCCCAATTTTTTGCCCCTGGGGCAAATACCGTACCCCCGATCGCTTATAAAAGTCATAGCACACCATTCCCAAATAATCCGCACGATTTGACGCCTCATTTGTGGGTCTGCGACCAAAAAATTTTGCAAAAAATTCCATTGACTTACATTGGGGCAACTTTGGGCAGCTCCTGCCCCCCAGGGGTAAAACTTTTACCCCATTGTGAGGTATGTTCTCACAGAGCCTGTCAGCCTCTTCAAATGTGGTAAATCACACGTCTCTGCGAAATCCTCGCTCTGAGCTATGACTCGTCAAAGTTCGGCTCAATTTTAAGTAAATGGGATTTTTTGCCCCTGGGGCAAACACCGTACCCCCGATCGCTTATAAAAGTCATAGCACACCATTCCCAAATAATCCGCACGATTTGACACCTCATTCGTGGGTCTGTGACAAAAGCTGCGGGAGGAGTAGCGCGCCAAACTTTTGTCCGGAAGAATAATAATAATAATAATAACTAGAATGTACATTTCCTGAAGAAAATGTGAGTGGTGCTTGCCGTGGCAAAACTCGTCAAATAGCATTTTCTAACTTGTGTCTAAGCACTAAAATAAAGGTCACAGAATGTTGATAACACGTGTTTTTCATGATGGTAGCACGTTTTAACATGTTTTAGCACTTCGCTAGGTGAAGCTAGCATGTGTTAGCATGATACTAGCACGTTTTTTGCATGTTTTAGCACTTTGTTTGGCGATGCTAACATGTGTTAGCATGATGCTAGCACATTTTTAACATGTTTTAGCAATCCCCTAAGCAATGCTAACATGCATTAGCATAATGCTAGCACGTTTTAACATGTTTTAGCACTTCGCTAGGTGAAGCTAGCATGTGTTAGCATGATACTAGCACGTTTTTAGCATGTTTTAGCACTTCGTTTGGCGATGCTAACATGTGCTAGCATGATGCTAGCACAATTTTTAACATGTTTTAGCAATCCCCTAAGCAATGCTAACATGCATTAGCATAATGCTAGCACGTTTTAACATGTTTTAGCACTTCGCTAGGTGAAGCTAGCATGTGTTAGCATGATACTAGCACGTTTTTTGCAGGTTTTAGCACTTTGCTAGGCGATGCTAACATGTGTTAGCATGATGCTAGCACGTTTTTAACATGTTTTAGCAATCCCCTAAGCAATGCTAACGTGCATTAGCATAATGCTAGCACATTTTAACATGTTTTAGCACTTCGTTAGGCGATGCCAGCATGTGTTAGCATGATGCTAGCACGTTTTTAGCATGTTTTAACACTTCGCTAGACAATACTAGCATATGTTAGCATGTTGTTATCACGTTTTTAGCATGTTTTAGCACTTCGCTAGGCGATGCCAACATGTGTTACCATGTTGTGAGCACGTTTTTAGCATGTTTTAGCACTTCGCTAGGCGATGCCAGCATGTGTTAACATGTTGCTAACACATTTATAGCATGTTTTAGCACTTCACTAGGTGATGCCAGCATATGTTAGCATGATGCTAGCAAATTTTTAGCATGTTTCAGGGTGTGGCTATGAAGATTTTTATTGGCAGCTTGATAAAAGAAATCCTCTGAGTGAGAGAGAGACGCAGGGCTGACAGGCCCTTTTTTGTCTGTGTGTGTGGAAATGTCAGTTGGGATTTAAATTTCTGAACATTCCGCAATGTAAAGTCAATGGGACTTTTTTGGCCGCTTTTTCGTCCGCTGTTCGAACATCGAACACCCGATCGCTTATAAAAGTCATAGCACACCTCTCCTCAATGAGCCGCTCGATTTGACACCTCATTCATGGGTCTACGCCAAAAGGTGCGGGACGAGTTAGGTGCCGAAGTTTGTACGGAAGAAGAAGAAGAAGAAGAAGAAAAACTAGAATGTACATTTCCTGAAGAAAATGTGAGTGGTGCTTGCCGTGGCAAAACTCGTCAAGTAGCATTTTCAAACTTGTTTCTAAGCACTAAAATAAAGGTCATAGAATGTTGCTAACATGTGTTTTTCATGATGGTAGCACGTTTTTAGAATGTTTTAGTACTTTGCTAGGTGAAGCTAGCATGTGTTAGCATGATACTAGCACGGTTTTAGCATGTTTTAGCACTTTGTTTGGCGATGCTAACATGTGTTAGCATGATGCTAGCACGTTTTTAACATGTTTTAATAATCCCCTAAGCAATGCTAACATGCATTAGCATAATGCTAACACGTTTTAAGATGTTTTAGCACTTCGCTAGGTGAAGATAGCATGTGTTAGCATGATACTAGCACGTTTTTAGCATGTTTTAGCACTTCGCTAGGCGATGCTAACATGTGTTAGCATGATGCTAGCACGTTTTTAACATGTTTTAGCAATCCCCTAAGCAATGCTAACATGCATTAGCATAATGCTAGCACGTTTTAACATGTTTTAGCACTTCGCTAGGTGAAGCTAGCATGTGTTAGCATGATACTAGCACGTTTTTTGCAGGTTTTAGCACTTTGCTAGGCGATGCTAACATGTGTTAGCATGATGCTAGCACGTTTTTAACATGTTTTAGCAATCCCCTAAGCAATGCTAACGTGCATTAGCATAATGCTAGCACATTTTAACATGTTTTAGCACTTCGTTAGGCGATGCCAGCATGTGTTAGCATGATGCTAGCACGTTTTTAGCATGTTTTAACACTTCGCTAGACAATACTAGCATATGTTAGCATGTTGTTATCACGTTTTTAGCATGTTTTAGCACTTCGCTAGGCGATGCCAACATGTGTTACCATGTTGTGAGCACGTTTTTAGCATGTTTTAGCACTTCGCTAGGCGATGCCAGCATGTGTTAACATGTTGCTAACACATTTATAGCATGTTTTAGCACTTCACTAGGTGATGCCAGCATATGTTAGCATGATGCTAGCAAATTTTTAGCATGTTTCAGGGTGTGGCTATGAAGATTTTTATTGGCAGCTTGATAAAAGAAATCCTCTGAGGGAGAGAGAGACGCAGGGCTGACAGGCCCTTTTTTGTCTGTGTGTGTGGAAATGTCAGTTGGGATTTAAATTTCTGAACATTCCGCAATGTAAAGTCAATGGGACTTTTTTGGCCGCTTTTTCGTCCGCTGTTCGAACATCGTACACCCGATCGCTTATAAAAGTCATAGCACACCTCTCCTCAATGAGCCGCTCGATTTGACACCTCATTCATGGGTCTACGCCAAAAGGTGCGGGACGAGTTAGGTGCCGAAGTTTTGTACGGAAGAAGAAGAAGAAGAAGAAGAAGAAGAAGAAAAATATGTGTATATGTACATTTCCTGAAGAAAATGTGAGTGGTGCTTGCCGTGGCAAAATTTCTTACCACAATGTCCCACCTACTGCCCAAAGTTGAAAGAGGCCACCCCCATGACAGTAGGATGTTCTGGTGCAGAGATATTGGTGTTGTTCCATGGTTGCTAGGGAAACCCATCTGGTTGATATGCAGTTACTAAGGTGACAGCCACCAATGCTACTTACCATCCTGAGTAAAATAAGTCAATCCGGAAGTCTCTACGATTTTGTAGTACAGAGATATGTGATTTGTTTCTTGGTTGCTAGGGTAACCCCATCTGGTTGCTAGGCAGTTACCAAGGTGACAGCCAACAATGCTCCTTGCTCTCCTGAGTGAAATAAGTCAACCCGGAAGTCTCTGTGATTTTCTTGTGCAGCGATATGTGATTTGTTTATTGGTTGCTAGGGTAACCCCATCTGGTTACTAGGCAGTTACCAAGGTGACAGGCAACAATGCTCCTTGCCATCCTGACTGAAATAAGTCAACCCGGAAGTCTCTGTGATTTTCTAGTACAGAGATATGTGATTTGTTTCTTGGTTGCTAGGGTAACCCCATCTGGTTGCTAGGCAGTTACCAAGGTGACAGCCAAGAATGCTCCTTGCCATCCTGACTGAAATAAGTCAACCTGGAATCTCTACGATTTTCTGGTTCAGAGATACGTGATTTGTTAATTGGTTGCTAGGGTAACCCCATCTGGTTGCTAGGCAGTTACCAAGGTGACAGCCAACAATGCTCCTTGCCATCCTGAGTGAAATAAGTCAACCCGGTAGTCTCTGTGATTTTCTTGTGCAGAGATGTGTGATTTGTTTCTTGGTTGCTAGGGTAACCCCATCTGGTTGCTAGGCAGTTACCAAGGTGACAGGCAACAATGCTCCTTGCCATCCTGAGTGAAATAAGTCAACCCGGAAGTCTCTGTGATTTTCTTGTGCAGAGATATGTGATTTATTTCTTGGTTGCTAGGGTAACCCCATCTGGTTGCTAGGCAGTTACCAAGGTGACAGCAAACAATGCTCCGTGCCATCCTGAGTGAAATAAGTCAACCCGGAAGTCTCTGTGATTTTCTTGTGCAGAGATATGTGATTTGTTTATTGGTTGCTAGGGTAACCCCATTTGGTTGCTAGGCAGTTACCAGGGTGATATTTATCAAGTCTACTTTCCATCCTGAGTGAAATAAGTCAACCCGGAAGTCTCTACGACATTCTGATCCTAAGATACACATCTTAGTGATATTGAATGGATGTCAATGGTGTTTTGTTGCTAGGGTGCTTTAAATGGTTGCTAGGGCGTGGCTAAGTAGTTCACATGATGAAAGATGAAGACTGATTACTCACCCAATTAAAACAAAGCAACTATCATGTCTCTAGGACATTCTGATCTGAAGATATCTTACTTCAATTGAAATCAATAAATGTGGTTGCTAGGGTGCTCCAAATTGTTGCTAGGGAGTGGCTTGGCAGCTGCCAATGATGAATATCCAATGGCTGCTTGTCAGTATGAATGATACAAACCAACTCCCATGCCTCTGTGACATTCAGAATGGAAGATATCTCTCTTTGGATTTTGGTTGCTAAGGTGCTCGAAAATGGTTGCTAGGGAGGGGCTAGGAAGTGTTGAGGGGATTCATGATTGGCTGTTTTACTGCCCCAAGTCAAACGAGACCACCCTCGTGTTTCTATGATAATTCAGTCCGGAGATATCCCTTTGATCTCTTTCAATGGAAGTCTATGGGAGTTGTTGCTAAGGTGCTCTAAATGGTTGCTAGGGCGTGGCTTGATAGCTTCACAATGATCCTGAGAGACTGATTGGTCATCTGAGTAAAATGAGCCCGCCCCCTTGTCTCTAAGACACTGTGATCCAGAGTTATGTTCAATACAAAATCTACCATAGACTTAACATTGGGGCAACTTTGGGCAGCTCATGCCCCCCAGGGGTGCAACTTTTACCCCATTGTGAGGTATGTTCTCACAGAGCCTGTCAGCCTCTTCAAATCTGGTTAATCACACGTCTCTGTGAAATCCTCGATCTGAGCTATGACTCGTCAAAGTTCGGCGCAATGTTAAGTCAATGGGATTTTTTGCCCAATTTTTTGCCCCTGGGGCAATCACCGTACCCCCGATCGATTATAAAAGTCATAGGACACCATTCCCAAATAATCCGCACGATTTGACGCCTCATTTGTGGGTTTTCGACCAAAAAATTTTGAAAAAAATTCCATTGACTTACATTGGGGCAACTTTGGGCAGCTCCTGCCCCCCAGGGGTGCAACTTTTACCCCATTGTGAGGTATGTTCTCACAGAGCCTGTCAGCCTCTTCAAATGTGGTAAATCACATGTCTCTGCGAAATCCTCGCTTTGAGCTATGACTCGTCAAAGTTCGGCGCAATGTTAAGTCAATGGGATTTTTTGCCCAATTTTTTGCCCCTGGGGCAAACACCGTACCCCCGATCGCTTATAAAAGTCATAGCACACCTCTCCTCAATGAGCCGCACGATTTGACACCTCATTCATGGGTCTACGCCAAAAGGTGCGGGACGAGTTAGGTGCCGAAGTTTTGTACGGAAGAAGAAGAAGAAGAAGAAGAAGAAAAATAAGTATGTGAGATTACAATAGTGTTGCTTTGCAAGCACCACTAACTAGATTAAAAAGTTTGAGTACAAACTTTAGGTTGGCTTGAGAAAGCCTAGCATAAAGTTTGAAGTAGTTGTAAAAGTTTGAAGATTTACGGTTTCTAGTTTGATGTAATTATTAGTAGTTTTCAAAGTTCAAAGTTTAGAGATTATAAAACCATTCAGTCTATCAAATAGATTAGATAGATAGATAGATAGATAGATAGATAGATAGATAGATAGATAGATAGATAGAGTATGACCCATAGATAGATAGATAGATAGATAGATATTGACCCTCAGATAGATAGATAGATAGATAGATAGTTATTGACCATCAGATAGATAGATAGATAGATAGATAGTTATTGACCATCAGATAGATAGATAGATAGATAGATATTGACCATTAGATAGATAGATAGATAGATATTGTTCCTCAGATAGATAGATAGATATTGACCCTCAGATAGATAGATAGATAGATAGATAGAAAGATAGATTGATAGTCATTGACCCTTAGATAGATAGATAGATAGATAGATATTGACCCTCAGATAGATAGATAGATAGATAGATAGATAGAGTCATTGACCCGCAGATAGTTAGATAGATAGATAGATAGATATTGACCCTCAGATAGATAGATAGATAGATAGTCATTGACTCTTAGATAGATAGATAGATATTGACCGTCAGATATATAGATAGACAGATAGTCATTGACCCTGAGATATAGATAGATAGAGTATGACCCACAGATAGATAGATAGATAGTTATTGACCCGCAGATAGTTAGATAGATAGATAGATATTGACCCTCAGATAGATAGATAGATAGATAGATAGATAGATAGATATTGACCATCAGAAAGATAGATAGATAGATAGACAGATAGACAGATAGATATATAATTTTTTACTTGGTTGCTAGGGTAACCCAATCTGGTTGCTAGGCAGTTTCCAGGGTGATACATATCAAGGCTACTTTCCATCCTGAGTGAAATAAGTGAAACAGGAAGTCTGTATGATTTTCTGGTGCAGAGATATGTGATTTGTTACTTGGTTGCTAGGGTAACCCCATCTGGTTGCTAGGCAGTTACCAGAGTGATACATATCAAGGCTACTTTCCATCCTGAGTGAAATAAGTGAAACAGGAAGTCTGTATGATTTTCTGGTGCAGAAATATGTGATTTGTTATTTGGTTGCTAGGGTAACCCTGTCTGGTTGCTATGCAGTTACCAGGGTGATACTTATCAAGCCTCCTTTTCATTCTGAGTGAATAAAGTCAACCCGGAAGTCTCTATGATTTTCTGTTGCATAGATATGTGATTTGTTACTTGGTTGCTAGGGTAACCATATCTGGTTGATAGGCAGTTACCAGAGTGATATACATCAAGTCTACTTTCCATCTTGAGTAAAATAAGTGAAACAGGAAGTCTCTACGATTTCCTGGTGCAGAGATATGTGACTTGTTACTTGGTTGCTAGGGTAAACACATCTGGTTGCTAGGCAGTTACCAAAGCGATACTCATAAGGCTCCTTGCAATCCTGTGTGAAATATGTCAACCCCTAAGTCTCTACGATGTTCTGGTTCAAAGATATGTGATTTGTTTCTTGGTTGCTAAGGTAACCCTGTCTGGTTGCTATGCAGTTACCAGAATGATACATATCAAGGCTACTTTCCATCCTGAGTGAAATAAGTGAAACAGGTAGTCTCTACGATATACTGGTGCAGATATATGTGATTTGTTACTTGGTTGCTAGGTTGCTAGGGTAACCCCGTCTGGTTACTAGGCAGTTACCAGAGTGATACATATCAAGGCTACTTTCCATCCTGAGTGAATAAAGTCAACCCGGAAGTCTCTATGATTTTCTGTTGCAGAGATATGTGATTTGTTACTTGGTTGCTAGGGTAATCACATCTGGTTGCTAGGCAGTTACCAGAGTGATACATATCAAGGCTACTTTCCATCCTGAGTGAATAAAGTCAACCCGGAAGTCTCTATGATTTTCTGTTGCAGAGATATGTGATTTGTTACTTGGTTGCTAGGGTAATCACATCTGGTTGCTAGGCAGTTACCAGAGTGATACATATCAAGGCTACTTTCCATCCTGAGTGAAATAAGTCAACCCGGAAGTCTCTCTGATTTTCTGTTGCAGAGATATGTGATTTGTTACTTGGTTGCTAGGGTAATCACATCTGGTTGCTAGGCAGTTACCAGAGTGATACATATCAAGGCTACTTTCCATCCTGAGTGAAATAAGTGAAACAGGTAGTCTCTACGATTTTCTGTTGCAGAGATATGTGATTTGTTACTTGGTTGCTAGGGTAACCCCGTCTGGTTGCTAGGCAGCTACCAGAGTGATACATATCAAGGCTACTTTCCATCCTGAGTGAATAAAGTCAACCCGGAAGTCTCTATGATTTTCTGTTGCAGAGATATGTGATTTGTTACTTGGTTGCTAGGGTAATCACATCTGGTTGCTAGGCAGTTACCAGAGTGATACATATCAAGGCTGCTTTCCATCCTGAGTGAAATAAGTCAACCCGGAAGTCTCTCTGATTTTCTGTTGCAGAGATATGTGATTTGTTACTTGGTTGCTAGGGTAATCACATCTGGTTGCTAGGCAGTTACCAGAGTGATACATATCAAGGCTACTTTCCATCTTGAGTGAAATAAGTGACAGGAAGTCACTACGATTTTCTGGTGCAGAAATATGTGATTTGTTACTTGGTTGCTAGGGTAACCCCATCTGGTTGCTAGGCAGTTACCAGAGTGATACATATCAAGGCTACTTTCCATCCTGAGTGAAATAAGTGAAACAGGAAGTCTGTATGATTTTCTGGTGCAGAGATATGTGATTTGTTACTTGGTTGCTAGGGTAACCCCATCTGGTTGCTAGGCAGTTACCAGAGTGATACATATCAAGGCTACTTTCCATCCTGAGTGAAATAAGTGAAACAGGATGTCTGTATGATTTTCTGGTGCAGAAATATGTGATTTGTTATTTGGTTGCTAGGGTAACCCTGTCTGGTTGCTATGCAGTTACCAGGGTGATACTTATCAAGCCTCCTTTCCATACTGAGTGAATCAAGTCAACCTGGAAGCTACTATACTGTGGCTATGAAGATTTTAGGTCATTACTTATTGGCTGCTTGATAAAAGAAATCCTCTGAGGGAGAGAGAGAAGGAGAGACGCAGGGCTGACAGGCCCTTTTTCGTCTGTGTGTGTGAAAACGTCAGTTGGGATTTAAATTTCTGAACATTCCGCAATGTTAATCAATGGGAGTTTTTCCGAGTTTTGATCGTCATTTTTAGGAAAACCGTAAGTCCGATCAGTTAGAAAAGATATAGCACACTATTCGGGATTAGTCTGAAGGTCTGTGCCGAGTTTGGTGCATGTAGCTTAAAAGCTCTAGGAGGAGTTACATTTAGAAATTTAGTCTCAGAATAATAATAACTAGATTAAAAAGTTTGAGTACAAACTTTAGGTTGGCTTGAGAAAGCCTAGCATAAAGTTTGAAGTAGTTGTAAAAGTTTGAAGATTTACGGTTTCTAGTTTGATGTAATTATAAGTAGTAGTTTTCAAAGTTCAAAGTTTAGAGATTATAAATCCATTCAGTCTATCAAATAGATTAGATAGATAGATAGATAGATAGATAGATAGATAGATATTGACCCTCAGATAGATAGATAGATAGATATTGACCCTCAGATAGATAGATAGATAGATAGAGTATGACCCATAGATAGATAGATAGATAGATAGTTATTGACCATCAGATAGATAGATAGATAGATAGATAGATAGATAGATAGATAGATAGTTATTGACCATCAGATAGATAGATAGATAGATAGATAGACAGATATTGACCATTAGATAGATAGATAGATAGATAGATAGATATTGATCCTCAGATAGATAGATAGATATTGACCCTCAGATAGATAGATAGAAAGATAGAAAGATAGATAGATAGATATTGACCGTCAGATATATAGATAGATAGATAGTCATTGACCCTGAGATATAGATAGATAGAGTATGAACCACAGATAGATAGATAGATAGATAGTTATTGACCCGCAGATAGCTAGATAGATAGATAGATTGTCATTGACCCTTAGATAGATAGATATTGACCGTCAGATATATAGATAGACAGATAGTCATTGACCCTGAGATATAGATAGATAGAGTATGACCCACAGATAGATAGATAGATAGTTATTGACCCGAAGATAGTTAGATAGATAGATAGATAGATAGATATTGACCCTCAGATAGATAGATAGATAGATAGATAGATATTGACCATCAGAAAGATAGATAGATAGATAGATAGATAGATATATCATTTTTTACTTGGTTGCTAGGGTAACCCAATCTGGTTGCTAGGCAGTTTCCAGGGTGATCCTTATCAAGCCTCCTTTTCATTCTGAGTGAATAAAGTCAACCCGGAAGTCTCTATGATTTTCTGTTGCATAGATATGTGATTTGTTACTTGGTTGCTAGGGTAACCATATCTGGTTGATAGGCAGTTACCAGAGTGATATATATCAAGGCTACTTTCCATCTTGAGTAAAATAAGTGAAACAGGAAGTCTCTACGATTTTCTGGTGCAGAGTTATGTGATTTGTTACTTGGTTGCTAGGGTAAGCCCTTGTCGTTGCTAGGCAGTTACCAGAGTGATACTTATCAAGCCTCCTTTCCATCCTGAGTGAATTATGTCAACCCGGAAGTCTCTACGATTTTCTGGTGCAGAGATATGTGATTTGTTACTTGGTTGCTAGGGTAACCGCATCTGGTTGCTAGGCAGTTACCAGAGGGATACATATCAAGGCTACTTTCCATCCTGAGTTAAATAAGTGAAACAGGAAGTCTCTATGATTTTCTGGTGCAGAGATATGTGACTTGTTACTTGGTTGCTAGGGTAAACACATCTGGTTGCTAGGCAGTTACCAAAGTGATACTCATAAGGCTCCTTGCAATCCTGTGTGAAATATGTCAACCCCTAAGTCTCTACGATGTTCTGGTTCAAAGATATGTGATTTGTTACTTGGTTGCTAAGGTAACCCTGTCTGGTTGCTATGCAGTTACCAGAGTGATACATATCAAGGCTACTTTCCATCCTGAGTGAAATAAGTGAAACAGGTAGTCTCTACGATATACTGGTGCAGAGATATGTGATTTGTTACTTGGTTGCTAGGGTAACCCCGTCTGGTTGCTAGGCAGTTACCAGAGTGATACATATCAAGGCTACTTTCCATCCTGAGTGAATAAAGTCAACCCGGAAGTCTCTATGATTTTCTGTTGCAGAGATATGTGATTTGTTACTTGGTTGCTAGGGTAATCACATCTGGTTGCTAGGCAGTTACCAGAGTGATACATATCAAGGCTACTTTCCATCCTGAGTGAATAAAGTCAACCCGGAAGTCTCTATGATTTTCTGTTGCAGAGATATGTGATTTGTTACTTGGTTGCTAGGGTAATCACATCTGGTTGCTAGGCAGTTACCAGAGTGATACATATCAAGGCTACTTTCCATCCTGAGTGAAATAAGTGTAACAGGAAGTCTCTACGATTTTCTGGTGCAGAGATATGTGATTTGTTAGTTGGTTGCTAGGGTAACCCCATCTGGTTGCTAGGCAGTTACCAAGGTGATACTCATAAGGCTCCTTGCAATCCTGTGTGAAATATGTCAACCCCTAAGTCTCTACGATGTTCTGGTTCAAAGATATGTGATTTGTTACTTGGTTGCTAAGGTAACCCTGTCTGGTTGCTATGCAGTTACCAGAGTGATACATATCAAGGCTACTTTCCATCCTGAGTGAAATAAGTGAAACAGGTAGTCTCTACGATTTTCTGGTGCAGAGATATGTGATTTGTTACTTGGTTGCTAGGGTAACCCCGTCTGGTTGCTAGGCAGTTACCAGAGTGATATATATCAAGGCTACTTTCCATCCTGAGTGAATAAAGTCAACCCGGAAGTCTCTATGATTTTCTGCTGCAGAGATATGTGATTTGTTACTTGGTTGCTAGGGTAATCACATCTGGTTGCTAGGCAGTTACCAGAGTGATACATATCAAGGCTACTTTCCATCCTGAGTGAAATAAGTCAACCCGGAAGTCTCTCTGATTTTCTGTTGCAGAGATATGTGATTTGTTACTTGGTTGCTAGGGTAATCACAGCTGGTTGCTAGGTAGTTACCAGAGTGATACATATCAAGGCTACTTTCCATCCTGAGTGAAATAAGTCAACCCGGAAGTCTCTCTGATTTTCTGGTGCAAAGATATGTGATTTGTTACTTGGTTGCTAGGGTAACCCCATCTGGTTGCTAGGCAGTTACCAGAGTGATACATATCAAGGCTACTTTCCATCCTGAGTGAAATAAGTGAAACAGGAAGTCTGTATGATTTTCTTGTGCAGAGATATGTGATTTGTTACTTGGTTGCTAGGGTAACCCCATCTGGTTGCTAGGCAGTTACCAGAGTGATACATATCAAGGCTACTTTCCATCCTGAGTGAAATAAGTGAAACAGGAAGTCTGTATGATTTTCTGGTGCAGAAATATGTGATTTGTTATTTGGTTGCTAGGGTAACCCTGTCTGGTTGCTATGCAGTTACCAGGGTGATACTTATCAAGCCTCCTTTCCATACTGAGTGAATCAAGTCAACCTGGAAGCTACTATACTGTGGCTATGAAGATTTTAGGTCATTACTTATTGGCTGCTTGATAAAAGAAATCCTCTGAGGGAGAGAGAGAGGGAGAGACGCAGGGCTGACAGGCCCTTTTTCGTCTGTGTGTGTGAAAACGTCAGTTGGGATTTAAATTTCTGAACATTCCGCAATGTTAATCAATGGGAGTTTTTCCGAGTTTTGATCGTCATTTTTAGGAAAACCGTAAGTCCGATCAGTTAGAAAAGATATAGCACACTATTCGGGATTAGTCTGAAGGTCTGTGCCGAGTTTGGTGCATGTAGCTTAAAAGCTCTAGGAGGAGTTACATTTAGAAATTTAGTCTCAGAATAATAATAATAATAATAATAAGTTTAAATAGGATTTCAGTAAGTTGGCTTTCTCAAGCCAACCTAACTAGATTAAAAAGTTTGAGTACAAACTTTAGGTTGGCTTGAGAAAGCCTAGCATAAAGTTTGAAGTAGTTGTAAAAGTTTGAAGATTTAAGGTTTTTAGTTTGATGTAATTATAAGTAGTAGTTTTCAAAGTTTAGAGATTATAAAACCATTCAGTCTAGATAGATAGATAGATAGATAGATAGATAGATAGATAGATAGATAGATAGATAGATAGATAGATAGATAGATAGATAGATAGATAGATAGATAGATAGATAGATAGATAGATAGATAGATAGATAGATAGATAGATAGATAGATAGATAGATAGATAGATAGATAGATAGATAGATAGATAGATAGATAGATAGATAGATAGATAGATAGATAGATAGATAGATAGATAGATAGATAGATAGATAGATAGATAGATAGATAGATAGATAGATAGATAGATAGATAGATAGATAGATAGATAGATAGATAGATAGATAGATAGATAGATAGATAGATAGATAGATAGATAGATAGATAGATAGATAGATAGATAGATAGATAGATAGATAGATAGATAGATAGATAGATAGATAGATAGATAGATAGATAGATAGATAGATAGATAGATAGATAGATAGATAGATAGATAGATATTGACCCTCAGATAGATAGATAGATAGATAGTTATTGACCCTCAGATAGATAGATAGATAGATAGATAGATAGATAGATAGATAGATAGATAGATAGATAGATAGATAGATAGATAGATATTGACCCTCAGATAGATAGATAGATAGATAGTTATTGACCCTCAGATAGATAGATAGATAGATAGATAGATAGATAGATAGATAGATAGATAGATAGATAGATAGATAGATAGATAGATAGATAGATAGATAGATAGATAGATAGATATTGACCCTCAGATAGATAGATAGATAGATAGTTATTGATTGACCCTCAGATAGATAGATAGATAGATAGTTATTGACCCTCAGATAGATAGATAGATAGATAGATAGATATTAACCCTCAGATAGATAGATAGATAGATAGTTATTGACCCTCAGATAGATAGATAGATAGATAGATAGATAGATAGATAGATATTGACCCTCAGATAGATAGATAGATAGATAGTTATTGACCCTCAGATAGATAGATAGATAGATAGTTATTGACCCTCAGATAGATAGATAGATAGATAGATAGATATTGACCCTCAGATAGATAGATAGATAGATAGATAGATAGATAGATAGATAGATAGATAGATAGATAGATAGATAGATAGATAGATAGATAGATAGATAGATAGATAGATAGATAGATAGATATTGACCCTCAGATAGATAGATAGATAGATAGATATTGACCCTCAGATAGATAGATAGATAGATAGTTATTGACCCTCAGATAGATAGATAGATAGATAGATAGATATTAACCCTCAGATAGATAGATAGATAGATAGATAATGACCCTCAGATAGATAGATAGATAGATAGTTATTGACCCTCAGATAGATAGATAGATAGATAGTTATTGACCCTCAGATAGATAGATAGATAGATAGTTATTGACCCTCAGATAGATAGATAGATAGATAGATAGATATTAACCCTCAGATAGATAGATAGATAGATAGATAATGACCCTCAGATAGATAGATAGATAGATAGATAGTTATTGACCATCAGATAGACAGATAGATAGATAGATAGATATTGACCCTCAGATAGATAGATAGATAGATAGATAGATAGATATTGACCCTCAGATAGATAGATAGATAGATAGATAGATATTGACCCTCAGATAGATAGATAGATAGATAGATATTGACCCTCAGATAGATAGATATTGACCCTCAGATAGATAGATAGATAGATAGAGTATGACCCACAGATAGATAGATAGATAGATATTGACCCTCAGATAGATAGATAGATAGATAGATAGATAGATAGAGTATGACCCATAGATAGATAGATAGATATTCACCATCAGATAGATAGATAGATAGATAGATAGATAGATAGAGTATGACCCACAGATAGATAGATAGATAGATATTGACCCTCAGATAGATAGATAGATAGATAGATAGATAGATAGATAGATAGAGTATGACCCATAGATAGATAGATAGATATTCACCATCAGATAGATAGATAGATAGATAGATAGATAGAGTATGACCCACAGATAGATAGATAGATAGATATTGACCATCAGATAGATAGATCGATAGATAGATAGAGAGTATGACCCACAGATAGATAGATAGATAGATAGATAGATATTGACCCTCAGATAGATAGATAGATATTGACCGTCAGATCTATATAGGTAGATAGATAGTCATTGACCCTGAGATATAGATAGATAGAGTATGACCCACAGATAGATAGATAGATAGTTATTGACCCTCAGATAGATAGATAGATAGATAGATAGATAGATAGATATTGACCCTCAGATAGATAGATAGATAGATAGATATTGACCCTCAGATAGATAGATAGATAGATAGATATTGACCCTCAGATAGATAGATAGATAGATAGATAGATAGATAGATAGATAGATATTAACCCTCAGATAGATAGACAGTTCGAAAGATAGATATAGATAGACTGATAAATAGACAGACAGACAGACAGATAGATAGATAGATCCTTGCTACCCTGAGTCCCATGAACAAAACCAGAAGTCTTTATGTTGTTCTGGTGCAGAGATATGTAATTTGTTACTTGGTTGCTATGGTAACCCCCTCTGGTTGCTAGGCAGTTACCAGAGTAATACATATCAAGGCTACTTGCCATCATGAGTGAAATAAGTCAACCCGGAAGTCTCTACGATTTTCTGTTAAATAGATATGTGATTTGTTACTTGGTTGCTAGGCTATCCCCATCTGGTTGCTAGGCAGTTACCAAAGTGTTACTCATAAGGCTCCTTGCAATCCTGTGTGAAATATGTCAACCAATAAGTCTCTACGAAGTTTTGGTTCAAAGATATGTGATTTATTACTTGGTTGCTAGGGTAACCCTGTCTGGTTGCTATGCAGTTACCAGGGTGATAACTTGTCAAGCCTCCTTTCCATCCTGAGTGAATAAAGTCAACCCGCAAGTCTGTATGATTTTCTGGTGCAGAGATATGTGATTTGTTATTTGGTTGCTAGGGTAACCCTGTCTGGTTGCTATGCAGTTACCAGGGTGATACTTATCAAGCCTCCTTTCCATCCTGAGTGAAATATGTCAACCCCTAAGTCTCTACGATGTTCTGGTTCAAAGATATGTGATTTGTTACTTGGTTGCTAGGGTAACCGCATCTGGTTGCTATGCAGTTACCAGAGTGATGCATATCAAGCCTACTTTCCATCCTGAGTGAAATAAGTGAAACAGGAAGTCTCTATGATTTTCTGTTGCAGAGATATGTGATTTGTTACTTGGTTGCTAGGGTAACCACATACGGTTGCTAGGCAGTTACCAGAGTGATACATATCAAGGCTACTTTCCATCCTGAGTGAAATAAGTCAACCCGGAAGTCTCTCTGATTTTCTGTTGCAGAGATATGTGATTTGTTACTTGGTTGCTAGGGTAATCACATCTGGTTGCTAGGCAGTTACCAGAGTGATACATATCAAGGCTACTTTCCATCCTGAGTGAAATAAGTGAAACAGGAAGTCTCTACGATTTTCTGGTGCAGAGATATGTGATTTGTTACTTGGTTGCTAGGGTAATCACATCTGGTTGCTAGGCAATTACCAGAGTGATATATATCAAGGCTACTTTCCATCCTGAGTGAAATAAGTCAACCCGGAAGTCTCTCTGATTTTCTGTTGCAGAGATATGTGATTTGTTACTTGGTTGCTAGGGTAATCACATCTGGTTGCTAGGCAGTTACCAGAGTGATACATATCAAGGCTACTTTCCATCCTGAGTGAAATAAGTCAACCCGGAAGTCTCTCTGATTTTCTGTTGCAGAGATATGTGATTTGTTACTTGGTTGCTAGGGTAATCACATCTGGTTGCTAGGCAGTTACCAGAGTGATACATATCAAGGCTACTTTCCATCCTGAGTGAAATAAGTGAAACAGGAAGTCTCTACGATTTTCTGGTGCAGATATATGTGATTTGTTACTTGGTTGCTAGGGTAACCCCGTCTGGTTGCTAAGCAGTTACCAGAGTGATACATATCAAGGCTACTTTCCATCCTGAGTGAAATAAGTCAACCCGGAAGTCTCTCTGATTTTCTGTTGCAGAGATATGTGATTTGTTACTTGGTTGCTAGGGTAATCACATCTGGTTGCTAGGCAGTTACCAGAGTGATACATATCAAGGCTACTTTCCATCCTGAGTGAAATAAGTGAAACAGGAAGTCTCTACGATTTTCTGGTGCAGAGATATGTGATTTGTTATTTGGTTGCTAGGGTAACCCCATCTGGTTGCTAGGCAGTTACCAGGGTGATACTTATCAAGCCTCCTTTCCATACTGAGTTAATCAAGTCAACCTGGAAGCTACTATACTGTGGCTATGAAGATTTTAGGTCATTACTTATTGGCTGCTTGATAAAAGAAATCCTCTGAGGGAGAGAGAGAGGGAGAGACGCAGGGCTGACAGGCCCTTTTTTGTCTGTGTGTGTGAAAACGTCAGTTGGGATTTAAATTTCTGAACATTCCGCAATGTTAATCAATGGGAGTTTTTCCGAGATTTGATCGTCATTTTTAGGAAAACCGTAAGTCCGATCAGTTAGAAAAGATATAGCACACTATTCGGGATTAGTCTGAAGGTCTGTGCCGAGTTTGGTGCATGTAGCTTAAAAGCTCTAGGAGGAGTTACATTTAGAAATTTAGTCTCAGAAGAATAATAATAATAACTAGAATGTACATTTCCTGAAGAAAATGTGAGTGGTGCTTGCCGTGGCAAAATTTCTTACCACAATATCCCACCTACTGCCCAAAGTTGAAAGCCGCTACCCCCATGACAGTAGTATGTTCTGGTGCAGAGATATTGGTGTTGTTCCATGGTTGCTAGGGTAACCCCATCTGGTTGCTAGGCAGTTACCAAGGTGACAGCCAACAATGCTCCTTGCCATCCTGAGTGAAATAAGTCAACCCGGAAGTCTCTGTGATTTTCTTGTGCAGAGATATGTGATTTGTTTCTTGGTTGCTAGGTTAACCCCATCTGGTTGCTAGGCAGTTACCAAGGTGACAGGCAACAATGCACCTTATCATCCTGAGTGAAATAAGTCAACCCGGAAGTCTCTGTGATTTTCTTGTGCAGAGATATGTGATTTGTTTATTGGTTGCTAGGGTAACCCCATCTGGTTGCTAGGCAGTTACCAAGGTGACAGCCAACAATGCTCCTTGCCATCCTGAGTGAAATAAGTCAACCCGGAAGTCTCTGTGATTTTCTAGTACATAGATATGTGATTTGTTACTTGGTTGCTAGGATAACCCCATCTGGTTGCTAGGCAGTTACCAGGGTGATATTTATCAAGACTACATTCCATCCTGAGTGAAATAAGTCAACCCGGAAGTCTCTGTGATTTTCTTGTGCAGAGATAGGTGATTTGTTTCTTGGTTGCTAGGGTAACCCCATCTGGTTGCTAGGCAGTTACCAAGGTGACAGCCAACAATGCTCCTTGCCATCCTGAGTGAAATAAGTCAACCCGGAAGTCTCTGTGATTTTCTTGTGCAGAGATATGTGATTTGTTTCTTGGTTGCTAGGGAAACCCCATCTGGTTGCTAGGCAGTTACCAAGGTGACAGGCAACAATGCTCCTTGCCATCCTGGGTGAAATAAGTCAAACCAGAAGTCTCTGTGATTTTCTTGTGCAGAGATATGTGATTTGTTTCTTGGTTGCTAGGGTAATCCCATTTGGTTGCTAGGCAGTTACCAGGGTGATATTTATCAAGTCTACTTTCCATCCTAAGTAAAATAAGTCAACCCTGAAGTCTCTACGTCATTCTGATCCTAAGATAGACATCTTAGTGATTTTGAATGGATGTCAATGGTTCTTTGTTGCTAGGGTGCTTTTATTGGTTGCTAGGGCATGGCTAAGTAGTTCACCTGATGAAAGCTGAAGACTGATTACTCACCCAATGAAAACAAAGCAACTATCATGTCTCTAGGACATTCTGATGTGAAGATATCTTACTGTAATTGAAATCAATAAATGTTGTTGCTAGGGTGCCCTAAATTGTTGCTAGGGAGTGGCTTGGCAGCTGCCAATGATGAATCTCCAAAGGCTGCTTGTCAGTATGAATGATATAAACCAACTCCCATGCCTCTGTGACATTCAGAATGGAAGATATCTGTCTTTGGATTTTGGTTGCTAAGGTGCTCGAAAATGGTTGCTAGGGAGGGGCTAGGAAGTGTTGAGGGGATTCATGATTGGCTGTTTTACTGCCCCAAGTCAAACGAGACCACCCTCGTGTTTCTATGATAATTCAGTCCAGAGAAATCCCTTTGATCTCTTTCAATGGAAGTCTATGGGACTTGTTGCTAAGGTACTGTAAATGGTTGCTAGGGCGTGGCTTGATAGCTTCACAATGATCCTGAGAGACTGACTGGTCGTCTGAGTAAAATGAGCCCGCCCCCTTGTCTCTAAGACACTGTGATCCAGAGTTATGTTCAATACAAAATCTACCATAGACTTAACATTGGGGCAAATTTGGGCAGCTCCTGCCCCCCAGGGGTAAAACTTTTACCCCATTGTGAGGTATGTTCTCAGAGAGCCTGTCAGCCTCTTCAAATGTGGTAAATCACACGTCTCTGTGAAATCCTCGCTCTGAGCTATAACTCGTCAAAGTTCGGCTCAATGTTAAGTCAATGGGATTTTTTGCCCAATTTTTTGCCCCTGGGGCAAATACCGTACCCCCGATCACTTATAGTAGCCATAGCACACCATTCCCAAATAATCTGCACGATTTGACGCCTCATTTGTGGGTCTGCGAGCAAAAAATTTTTCAAAAAATTCCATTGACTTACATTGGGGCAACTTTGGGCAGCTCCTGCCCCCCAGGGGTAAAACTTTTACCCCATTGTGAGGTATGTTCTCAGAGAGCCTGTCAGCCTCTTCAAATGTGGTAAATCACACGTCTCTGTGAAATCCTCGCTCTGAGCTATAACTCGTCAAAGTTTGGCTCAATGTTAAGTCAATGGGATTTTTTGCCCAATTTTTTGCCCCTGGGGCAAACACCGTACCCCCGATCGCTTAGAAAAGATATAGCACACCTCTCCTCAATGAGCCGCACGATTTGATGCCTCACTCAGAGGTCTGTGACAAAAGCTGCGGGAGGAGTAGCGCACCAAACTATGTGTGGAAAAATAATAATAATTATAATAATAATAATAATAATAATAATAAGTATGCAAGAGAACAATAGTGATGCTTTGCCTATGGCAAGCACCACTAACTAGAATGTACATTTCCTGAAGAAAATGTGAGTGGTGCTTGCCGTGGCAAAATTTCTTACCATAATGTCCCACCTACTGCCCAAAGTTGAAAGAGGCCACCCCCATGACAGTAGGATGTTCTGGTGCAAAGATATTGGTGTTGTTCCATGGTTGCTAGGAAAACCCATCTGGTTGATATGCAGTTACTAAGGTGACAGCCACCAATGCTACTTGCCATCCTGAGTAAAATAAGTCAACCCGGAAGTCTTTACGATTTTCTAGTAGAGAGATATGTGATTTGTTTCTTGGTTGCTAGGGTAACCCCATCTGGTTGCTAGGCAGTTACCAAGGTGACAGCCAACAATGCTCCTTGCCATCCTGAGTGAAATAAGTCAACCCAGAAGTCTCTGTGATTTTCTAGTACAGAGATATGTGATTTGTTTCTTGGTTGCTAGTGTAACCCCATCTGGTCGCTAGGCAGTTACCAAGGTGACAGCCAACAATGTTCCTTGCCATCCTGAGTGAAATAAGTCAACCTGCAAGTCTCTGTGATTTTCTTGTGCAGAGATATATGATTTGTTTCTTGGTTGCTAGGGTAACCCCATTTGGTTGCTAGGCAGTTACCAAGGTGACAGCCAACAATGCTCCTTGCCATCCTGAGTGAAATAAGTCAACCCAGAAGTCTCTGTGATTTTCTTGTGCAGAGATATGCGATTTCTTTCTTGGTTGCTAGGGTAACCCCATCTGGTTGCTAGGCAGTTACCTACGTGATACTCATAAGGCCCCTTGCAATCCTGTGAGAAATATTTCAACCCCTATGTCTCTACGATGTTCTGGTTCAAAGATATTTGATTTGTTACTTGGTTGCTAGGGTAACCCCATCTGGTTGCTAGGCAGTTATCAAGGTGACAGGGAACAATGCTCCTTGCCATCCTGAGTGAAATAAGTCAACCCGGAAGTCTCTACGTCATTCTGATCCCAAGATACACATCTTAGTGATTTTGAATGGATGTCAATGGTTCTTTGTTGCTAGGGTGCTTTAAATGGTTGCTAGGGCGTGGCTAAGTAGTTCACATGATGAAAGCTGAAGACTGATTACTCACCCAATTAAAACAAAGCAACTATCATGTCTCTAGGACATTCTGATCTGAAGATATCTTACTGTAATTGAAATCAATAAATGTGGTTGCTAGGGTGCTCTAAATTGTTGCTAGGGAGTGGCTTGGCAGCTGCCAATGATGAATCTCCAAAGGCTGCTTGTCAGTATGAATGATATAAACCAACTCCCATGCCTCTGTGACATTCAGAATGGAAGATATCTCTCTTTGGATATTGGTTGCTAAGGTGCTCGAAAATGGTTGCTAGGGAGGGGCTAGGAAGTGTTGAGGGGATTCATGATTGGCTGTTTTACTGGCCCAAGTCAAACGAGACCACCCTTGTGTTTCTATGGTAATTCAGTCCAGAAAAATCCCTTTGATCTCTTTCAATGGAAGTCTATGGGACTTGTTGCTAAGGTACTGTAAATGGTTGCTAGGGCGTGGCTTGATAGCTTCACAATGATCCTGAGAGACTGATTGGTCGTCTGAGTAAAATGAGCCTGCCCCCTTGTCTCTAAGACACTGTGATCCAGAGTTATGTTCAATACAAAATCTACCATAGACTTAACATTGGGGCAAATTTGGGCAGCTCCTGCCCCCAAGGGGTGCAACTTTTACCCCATTGTGAGGTATGTTCTCACAGAGCCTGTAAGCCTCTTCAAATGTGGTAAATCACACGTCTCTGTGAAATCCTTGCTCTGAGCTATGACTCGTCAAAGTTCGGCGCAATGTTAAGTCAATGGGATTTTTTGCCCAATTTTTTGCCCCTGGGGCAAATACCGTACCCCCGATCACTTATAAAAGTCATAGCACACCATTCCCAAATAATCCGCACGATTTGATGCCTCATTCGTGGGTCTGTGACCAAAAAATTTTGCCAAAAATTCCATTGACTTACATTGGGGCAACTTTGGGCAGCTCCTGCCCCCCAGGGGTAAAAGTTTTACCCCATTGTGAGGTATGTTCTCACAGAGCCTGTCAGCCTCTTCAAATGTGGTAAATCACACGTCTCTGCGAAATCCTCGCTCTGAGCTATGACTCGTCAAAGTTCAGCTCAATGTTAAGTCAATGGGATTTTTTGCCCAATTTTTTGCCCCTGGGGCAAACACCGTACCCCCGATCGCTTATAAAAGTCATAGCACACCTCTCCTCAATGAGCCGCACGATTTGACACCTCATTCATGGGTCTACGCCAAAAGGTGCGGGACGAGTTACGCGCCGAAGTTTTGTACGGAAGAAGAAGAAGAAGAAGAAGAAGAAAAATAAGTATGTGAGATTACAATAGTGTTGCTTTGCAAGCACCACTAATAAGTTTAAATAGGATTTCAGTAAGTTGGCTTTCTCAAGCCAACCTAATAACTAGATTAAAAAGTTTGAGTACAAACTTTAGGTTGGCTTGAGAAAGCCTAGCATAAAGTTTGAAGTAGCTTTAAAAGTTTGAAGATTTAAGGTTTTTAGTTTGATGTAATTATTAGTAGTTTTCAAAGTTCAAAGTTTAGAGATTATAAAACTATTCAGTCTATCAAATAGATTAGATAGATAGATAGATAGATAGATAGATATTGACCCTCAGATAGATAGATAGATAGATAGATAAATAGATAGATAGATAGATAGAGTATGACCCACAGATAGATAGATATTGACCATCAGATAGATAGATAGATAGTTATTGACCCTCAGATAAATAGATAGATAGATAGATAGATTGATAGATAGATAGATAGATATTGATCCTCAGATAGATAGATAGATAGATATTGACCCTCAGATAGATAGATAGATATTGACCATCAGATAGATAGATAGATAGATAGTTATTGACCCTCAGATAGATAGATAGATATTGACCATCAGATAGATAGATAGATAGATAGATAGATAGTTATTGACCCTCAGATAGATAGATAGATATTGACCATCAGATAGATAGATAGATAGTTATTGACCCTCAGATAGATAGATAGATAGATAGATAGATATTGACCCTCAGATAGATAGATAGATAGATAGATATTGACCCTCAGATAGATAGATAGATAGATATTGACCCTCAGATAGATAGATAGATAGATATTGACCCTCAGATAGATAGATAGATAGATAGATAGATAGATATTGACCCTCAGATAGATGATAGATAGATAGATAGATAGATAGATAGGTAGATATTGACCCTCAGATAGATAGATAGATAGATAGATAGATATTGACCCTCAGATAGATAGATAGATAGATATTGACCCTCAGATAGATAGATAGATAGATAGATAGATAGATAGTTATTGACCCTCAGATAGATAGATAGATAGATAGATAGATAGATAGATATTGACCCTCAGATAGATAGATAGATAGATATTGACCCTCAGATAGATGATAGATAGATAGATAGATAGATAGATAGATAGATAGATAGATAGATAGATAGATAGATAGATATTGACCCTCAGATAGATAGATAGATATTGACCCTCAGATAGATAGATAGATAGATAGATAGATAGTTATTGACCCTCAGATAGATAGATAGATAGATAGATAGATATTGACCCTCAGATAGATAGATAGATAGATATTGACCCTCAGATAGATAGATTGATAGATAGATATTGACCCTCATATAGATAGATAGATAGATATTGACCCTCAGATAGATAGATAGATAGATAGATCGAGTATGACCCACAGATAGATAGATAGATAGATAGATCGAGTATGACCCACAGATAGATAGATAGATAGATAGATAGAGTATGACCCACAGATAGATAGATAGATAGTTATTGACCATCAGATAGATAGATAGATATTGACCCTCAGATAGATAGATAGATATTGACCCTCAGATAGATAGATAGATAGTCATTGACCCTTAGATAGATAGATAGATATTAACCGTCAGATCTATATAGATAGATAGTCATTGACCCTGAGATATAGATAGATAGAGTATGACCCACAGATAGATAGATAGTTATTGACCCTCAGATAGTTAGATAGATAGATAGATATTGACACTCAGATAGATAGATAGATAGATAGATAGTTAGATAGATAGAAAGATATTGACCCTCAGAAAGATAGATAGATAGATAGATCATTTTTTACTTGGTTGCTAGGGTAACCCAATCTGGTTGCTAGGCATTTTCCAGGGTGATCCTTATCAAGCCTCCTTTTCATTCTGAGTGAATAAAGTCAACCCGGAAGTCTCTATGATTTTCTGTTGCATAGATACGTGATTTGTTACTTGGTTGCTAGGGTAACCATATCTGGTTGATAGGCAGTTACCAGAGTGATATATATCAAGGCTACTTTCCATCTTGAGTAAAATAAGTGAAACAGGAAGTCTCTACGATTTTCTGGTGAAGAGATATATTATTTGTTACTTGGTTGCTAGGGTAAGCCCTTGTCGTTGCTAGGCAGTTACCAGAGTGATATTTTTCAAGACTCCTTGCTATCCTGAGTGAAATAATTCAAACAGGAAGTCTCTACGATTTTCTGGTGAAGAGATATATTATTTGTTACTTGGTTGCTAGGGTAAACACATCTGGTTGCTAGGGAGTTACCAAAGTGATACTCCTAAGGCTCCTTGCAATCCTGTGTGAAATATGTCAACCCCGAAGTCTCTACGATGTTCTGGTTCAAAGATATGTGATTTGTTACTTGGTTGCTAAGGTAACCCTGTCTGGTTGCTATGCAGTTACCAGAGTGATACATATCAAGGCTACTTTCCATCCTGACTGAAATAAGTGAAACTGGTAGTCTCTACGATTTTCTGGTGCAGAGATATGTGATTTGTTACTTGGTTGCTAGGGTAACCCCGTCTGGTTGCTAGGCAGTTACCAGAGTGATACATATCAAGGCTACTTTCCATCCTGAGTGAATAAATTCAACCCGGAAGTCTCTATGATTTTCTGTTGCAGAGATATGTGATTTGTTACTTGGTTGCTAGGGTAATCACATCTGGTTGCTAGGCAGTTACCAGAGTGATACATATCAAGGCTACTTTCCATCCTGAGTGAAATAAGTCAACCCGGAAGTCTCTCTGATTTTCTGTTGCAGAGATATGTGATTTGTTACTTGGTTGCTAGGGTAATCACATCTGGTTGCTAGGCAGTTACCAGAGTGATACATATCAAGGCTACTTTCCATCCTGAGTGAAATAAGTGAAACAGGAAGTCTCTATGATTTTCTGTTGCAGAGATATGTGATTTGTTACTTGGTTGCTAGGGTAACCCCATCTGGTTGCTAGGCAGTTACCAGAGTGATACATATCAAGGCTACTTTCCATCCTGAGTGAAATAAGTGAAACAGGAAGTCTGTATGATTTTCTGGTGCAGAGATATGTGATTTGTTATTTGGTTGCTAGGGTAACCCTGTCTGGTTGCTATGCAGTTACCAGGGTGATACTTATCAAGCCTCCTTTCCATACTGAGTGAATCAAGTCAACCTGGAAGCTACTATACTGTGGCTATGAAGATTTTAGGTCATTACTTATTGGCTGCTTGATAAAAGAAATCCTCTGAGGGAGAGAGAGAGAGAGACGCAGGGCTGACAGGCCCTTTTTTTGTCTGTGTGTGTGAAAACGTCAGTTGGGATTTAAATTTCTGAACATTCCGCAATGTTAAGTCAATGGGAGTTTTTCCGAGTTTTGATCGTCATTTTTAGGAAAACCGTAAGTCCGATCAGTTAGAAAAGATATAGCACACTATTCGGGATTAGTCTGAAGGTCTGTGCCGAGTTTGGTGCATGTAGCTTAAAAGCTCTAGGAGGAGTTAGATTTAGAAATTTAGTCTCAGAATAATAATAATAACTAGAATGTACATTTCCTGAAGAAAATGTGAGTGGTGCTTGCCGTGGCAAAATTTCTTACCACAATGTCCCACCTACTGCCCAAAGTTGAAAGAGGCCACCCCCATGACAGTAGGATGTTCTGGTGCAGAGATATTGGTGTTGTTCCATGGTTGCTAGGGAAACCCATCTGGTTGATATGCAGTTACTAAGGTGACAGCCACCAATGCTACTTGACATCCTGAGTAAAATAAGTCAACCCGGAAGTCTCTACGATTTTCTAGTACAGAGATATGTGATTTGTTACTTGGTTGCTAGGGTAACCCCATCTGGTTGCTAGGCAGTTAACAAGGGGCAAGCCAACAATGCTCCTTGCCATCCTGAATGAAATAAGTAAACCCGGAATCTGTACAATTTTCTGGTTCAGCGATATGTGATTTGTTACTTGGTTGCTAGGGTAACCCCATCTGGTTGCTAGGCAGTTACCAAGGTGACAGCCAACAATGCTCCTTGCCATCCTGAGTGAAATAAGTCAACCCGGAAGTCTCTGTGATTTTCTTGTGCAGAGATATGTGATTTGTTTCTTGGTTGCTAGGGTAACCCCATCTGGTTGCTAGGCAGTTACCAAGGTGACAGCCAACAATGCTCCTTGCCATCCTGAGTGAAATAAGTCAACCCGGAAGTCTCTGTGATTTTCTAGTACAGAGATATATGATTTGTTTCTTGGTTGCTAGGGTAACCCCATCTGGTCGCTAGGCAGTTACCAATGTGACAGCCAACAATGCTCCTTTTCATCCTGAGTGAAATAAGTCAACCCAGATTTCTCTGTGATTTTCTTGTGCAGAGATATTGGATTTGTTAATTGGTTGCTAGGGTAACCCCATCTGGTTGCTAGGCCTTTACCAAGGTGACAGCCAACAATGCTCCTTGCCATTCTGAGTGAAATAAGTCAACCCGGAAGTCTCTGTGATTTTCTTGTGCAGAGATATGCTATTTGTTTCTTGGTTGCTAGGGTAACCCCATTTGGTTGCTAGGCAGTTACCAGGGTGATATTTATCGAGTCTAATTTCCATCCTGAGTGAAATAAGTCAACCCGGAAGTCTCTACGTCATTCTGATCCTAAGATACACATCTTAGTGATTTTGAATGGATGTCAATGGTTCTTTGTTGCTAGGGTGCTTTAAATGGTTGCTAGGGCGTGGCTAAGTAGTTCACATGATGAAAGCTGAAGACTGATTACTCACCCAATGAAAACAAAGCAACTATCATGTCTCTAGGACATTCTGATCTGAAGATATCTTACTGTAATTGAAATCAATAAATGTGGTTGCTAGGGTGCTCTAAATTGTTGCTAGGGAGTGGCTTGGCAGCTGCCAATGATGAATCTCCAAAGGCTGCTTGTCAGTATGAATGATATAAACCAACTCCCATGCCTCTGTGACATTCAGAATGGAAGATATCTCTCTTTGGATTTTGGTTGCTAAGGTGCTCGAAAATGGTTGCTAGGGAGGGGCTAGGAAGTGTTGAGGGGATTCATGATTGGCTGTTTTACTGGCCCAAGTCAAACGAGACCACCCTTGTGTTTCTATGATAATTCAGTCCAGAGAAATCCCTTTGATCTCTTTCAATGGAAGTCTATGGGACTTGTTGCTAAGGTACTGTAAATGGTTGCTAGGGCGTGGCTTGATAGCTTCACAATGATCCTGAGAGATTGATTGGTCGTCTGAGTAAAATGAGCCCGCCCCCTTGTCTCTAAGACACTGTGATCCAGAGTTATGTTCAATACAAAATCTACCATAGACTTAACATTGGGGCAAATTTGGGCAGCTCCTGCCCCCATGGGGTGCAACTTTTACCCCATTGTGAGGTATGTTCTCACAGAGCCTGTCAGCCTCTTCAAATGTGGTAAATCACACGTGTCTGTGAAATCCTTGCTCTGAGCTATGACTTGTCAAAGTTTGGCGCAATGTTAAGTCAATGGGATTTTTTGCACAATTTTTTGCCCCTGGGGCAAATACCGTACCCCCGATCACTTATAGAAGTCATAGCACACCATTCCCAAATAATCCGCACGATTTGACGCCTCATTTGTGGGTCTGCGAGCAAAAAATTTTTCAAAAAATTCCATTGACTTACATTGGGGCAACTTTGGGCAGCTCCTGCCCCCCAGGGGTAAAACTTTTACCCCATTGTGAGGTATGTTCTCAGAGAGCCTGTCAGCCTCTTCAAATGTGGTAAATCACACGTCTCTGTGAAATCCTCGCTCTGAGCTATAACTTGTCAAAGTTCGGCTCAATGTTAAGTCAATGGGATTTTTTGCCTAATTTTTTGCCCCTGGGGCAAACAACGTACCCCCGATCGCTTAGAAAAGATATAGCACACCTCTCCTCAATGAGCCGCACGATTTGATGCCTCACTCAGGGGTCTGTGACAAAAGCTGCGGGAGGAGTAGCGCGCCAAACTATGTGTGGAATAATAATAATTATAATAATAATAATAATAATAATAATAAGTATGCAAGAGAACAATAGTGATGCTTTGCCTATGGCAAGCACCACTAATAATAAGTTTAAATAGGATTTCAGTAAGTTGGCTTTCTCAAGCCAACCTAATAATAATAAGTTTAAATAGGATTTCAGTAAGTTGGCTTTCTCAAGCCAACCTAACTAGATTAAAAAGTTTGAGTACAAACTTTAGGTTGGCTTGAGAAAGCCTAGCATAAAGTTTGAAGTAGCTTTAAAAGTTTGAAGATTTAAGGTTTTTAGTTTGATGTAATTATTAGTAGTTTTCAAAGTTCAAAGTTTAGAGATTATAAAACTATTCAGTCTATCAAATAGATTAGATAGATTAGATAGATAGATAGATAGATAGTGACCCTCAGATAGATAGATAGATAGATAGATAGATAGTTATTGACCCTCAGATAGATAGATGATAGAGAGATAGATGATAGAGAGATAGATGGATAGAGAGATAGAGAGATAGATATTGATCCTCAGATAGATAGATAGATAGATATTGACCCTCAGATAGATAGATAGATAGATATTGACCCTCAGATAGATAGATAGATAGATAGATGGATAGATATTGACCCTCAGATAGATAGATAGATAGATAGATGGATAGATAGATAGATATTGACCCTCAGATAGATAGATAGATAGATAGATGGATAGATATTGACCCTCAGATAGATAGATAGATAGATAGATAGATGGATAGATATTGACCCTCAGATAGATAGATAGATAGATAGATAGATAGATAGATAGATAGATATTGACCCTCAGATAGATAGATAGATAGATAGATAGATAGATAGATATTGACCCTCAGATAGATAGATAGATAGAGACCCTCAGATAGATAGATAGATAGATATTGACCCTCAGATAGATAGATAGTTCGAAAGATAGATATAGATAGATTGATAAATAGACAGACAGACAGACAGACAGACAGATAGATAGATAGATCCTTGCAACCCTGAGTCCCATGAACAAAACCAGAAGTCTTTATGTTGTTCTGGTGCAGAGATATGTAATTTGTTACTTGGTTGCTAGGGTAACCCCATCTGGTTGCTAGGCAGTTACCAGAGTAATACATATCAAGGCTACTTTCCATCCTGAGTGAAATAAGTGAAACAGGAAGTCTCTACGATTTTCTGGTGCAGAGATATGTGATTTGTTACTTGGTTGCTAGGGTAATCCTGTCTGGTTGCTAGGCAGTTACCAAAGTGATACTCATAAGGCCCCTTGCAGTCCTGTGTGAAATATGTCAACCCCTAAGTCTCTACCATGTTCTGGTTCAAAGATATGTGATTTGTTACTTGGTTGCTAGGGTAACCCCATCTGGTTGCTAGGCAGCTACCAGAGTGATACATATCAAGGCTACTTTCCATCCTGAGTGAATAAAGTCAACCCGGAAGTCTCTATGATTTTCTGTTGCAGAGATATGTGATTTGTTACTTGGTTGCTAGGGTAACCCAATCTGGTTGCTAGGCAGTTACCAGAGTGATGCATATCAAGGCTACTTTCCATCCTGAGTGAAATAAGTGAAACAGGAAGTCTCTACGATTTTCTGGTGCAGAGATATGTGATTTGTTAGTTGGTTGCTAGGGTAACCCCATCTGGTTGCTATGCAGTTACCAGGGTGATACTTATCAAGCCTCCTTTCCATACTGAGTGAATCAAGTCAACCTGGAAGCTACTATACTGTGGCTATGAAGATTTTAGGTCATTACTTATTGGCTGCTTGATAAAAGAAATCCTCTGAGGGAGAGAGAGAGGGAGAGACGCAGGGCTGACAGGCCCTTTTTCGTCTGTGTGTGTGAAAACGTCAGTTGGGATTTAAATTTCTGAACATTCCGCAATGTTAATCAATGGGAGTTTTTCCGAGTTTTGATCGTCATTTTTAGGAAAACCGTAAGTCCGATCAGTTAGAAAAGATATAGCACACTATTCGGGATTAGTCTGAAGGTCTGTGCCGAGTTTGGTGCATGTAGCTTAAAAGCTCTAGGAAGAGTTACATTTAGAAATTTAGTCTCAGAATAATAATAATAATAATAAGTTTAAATAGGATTTCAGTAAGTTGGCTTTCTCAAGCCAACCTAATAATAATAATAAGTTTAAATAGGATTTCAGTAAGTTGGCTTTCTCAAGCCAACCTAATAATAATAAGTTTAAATAGGATTTCAGTAAGTTGGCTTTCTCAAGCCAACCTAATAATAAGTTTAAATAGGATTTCAGTAAGTTGGCTTTCTCAAGCCAACCTAATAAGTTTAAATAGGATTTCAGTAAGTTGGCTTTCTCAAGCCAACCTAATTATAATAATAAGTATGCAAGAGAACACTAGTGATGCTTTGCCTTTGGCAAGCACCACTAACTAGAATGTACATTTCCTGAAGAAAATGTGAGTGGTGCTTGCCGTGGCAAAATTTCTTACCACAATGTCCCACCTACTGCCCAAAGTTGAAAGAGGCCACCCCCATGACAGTAGGATGTTCTGGTGCAGAGATATAGGTGTTGTTCCATGGTTGCTAGGGAAAACCATCTGGTTGATATGCAGTTACTAAGGTGACAGCCACCAACGCTACTTGCCATCTTGAGTAAAATAAGTCAACCCGGAAGTCTCTACAATTTTCTAGTACATAGATATGTGATTTGTTACTTGGTTGCTAGGGTAAGCCCATCTGGTTGCTATGCAGCTAACAAGGGGCAAGCCAACAATGCTCCTTGCCATCCTGAATGAAATAAGTCAACCCGGAATCTCTACGATTTTCTGGTTCAGAGATATGTGATTTGTTAATTGGTTGCTAGGGTAACCCCATCTGGTTGCTAGGCAGTTACCAAAGTAACATCCAACAATGCTCCTTGCCATCTTGAGTGAAATAAGTCAACTCGGAAGTCTCTACGATTTTCTAGTACAGAGATATGTGATTTGTTCCTTGGTTGCTAGGGTAACCCCTACTGGTTGCTAGGCAGTTACCAAGGTGACAGCCAACAATGCTCCTTGCCATCCTGAGTGAAATAAGTCAACCCGGAAGTCTCTGTGATTTTCTAGTACAGAGATATGTAATTTGTTTCTTGGTTGCTAGGGTAACCCCATCTGGTTGCTAGGCAGTTACCAAGGTGACAGCCAACAATGCTCCTTGCAATGTTGAGTGAAATAAGTCAACCCAGAAGTCTCTGTGATTTTCTAGTACAGAGATATGTGATTTGTTTCTTGGTTGCTAGGGTAACCCCATCTGGTTGCTAGGCAGTTACCAAGGTGACAGCAAACAATGCTCCTTGCGATCCTGAGTGAAATAAGTCAAACCGGAAGTCTCTGTGATTTTCTTGTGCAGAGATATGTGATTTGTTTCTTGGTTGATAGGGTAACCCCATTTGGTTGCTAGGCAGTTACCCAAGTAACATCCAACAATGCTCCTTGACATCTTGAGTGACATATGTCAACTCGGAAGTGTCTACGATTTTGTAGTGCAAAGATATGAGATTTGTTACTTGGTTGCTATGTTAAACCCTTCTGGTTGCTAGGCAGTTACCAGGGTGATATTTATCAAGTCTACTTTCCATCCTGAGTGAAATAATTCAACCCGGAAGTCTCTACGACAATCTGATCCTAAGATACACATCTTAGTGATTTTGAATGGATGGCAATTGTGTTTTGTTTCTAGGGTGCTTTAAATGGTTGCTAGGGCGTGGCTAAGTAGTTCACATGATGAAAGCTGAAGACTGATTACTCACCCAATGAAAACAAAGCAACTATCATGTCTCTAGGACATTCTGATCTGAAGATATCTTACTGTAATTGAAATCAATAAATGTGGTTGCTAGGGTGCTCTAAATTGTTGCTAGGGAGTGGCTTGGCAGCTGCCAATGATGAATCTCCAAAGGCTGCTTGTCCGTATGAATGATATAAACCAACTCCCATGCCTCTGTGACATTCAGAATGGAAGATATCTCTCTTTGGATTTTGGTTGCTAAGGTGCTCGAAAATGGTTGCTAGGGAGGGGCTAGGAAGTGTTGATGGGATTCATGATTGGCTGTTTTACTGCCCCAAGTCAAACGAGACCACCCTTGTGTTTCTATGATAATTCAGTCCGGAGAAATCCCTTTGATCTCTTTCAATGGAAGTCTATGGGACTTTAATTTTTTCAAACACTGCACAGTAAAATGACTCGAACATGTATACAGTAACAGTAATGGTCACTCTAATCAATAATCCTTCGAAAATGTGAGCAAACATATAAAGGAAAGCTTTTCATGAGTGTTTGAATGTGAGGAAAGTATCCAAGTGCTAGGATGCACTTTGAATTTTGGGGTGAATTTGCCTTTAAAATTTTCATTGACCTACAGGATTTACAATTTAAAGTTTATTATAAGGTACATATGAATGCCAATGAGAGATCCTTGGCAGAAAAGTCAAATTAATTATATCCGGTTATAAATTATTTACATATTAATAAACACCAGCATGTCACAAACACTAAATAAACCCGTTTTCGTCAATATAGTAAGACTCGCTATCTTCTGCACTCAACAGGAGTCAGAAAGCAAGTTGACATATACAAAATGCAAAATAAGGTTTGTATGATATTTTGACAAGATATTATGGAAATGACAGCTTAGTTTGTTATATTACTTAATTTATAGCTGTTATAAAAATTACTTGACAGTGTACTTGTTGTTTGACACCAGAGGATCCTCTCACGATTGTCAATTATCTGTTAACACTAATAATTCCTTACAAATATGTACATTATCCAAAGCTGCTAGCTAACGTTAGCGAGTATGGCACCGCTTTAACTGATCTCTAACATCTTTATCTGAAGCAAACGCTGTTAATACACATTTAAGGCTAAGGAAATAATCAACTTTACATACCTGAGATCCACCCGCATGCCTCTGCTCAGCCTTGATGATTGTTCTGTGTCTCAAGCTAATGACGTAACTTCCAGGGAGGCCTCCCTGAACCCGTTGTACACGCCCCAATCCCCTGACTCCACCCCCACGTCAAAACAGTGCCATAAAGTGAAACGTGCAGAAAAGTTAAGCGCAAAGGCAAAATGGTATCATGAGCTCACACTTGATGGAAATGCAGATTAAAAGGAGCGTTGCAAAATAATTAGTAGGCATTACAAAGAAAAATATGTGTGGCAAAATCAATACTGCAATTAATTATATCTTGATTTTTGCTATATTTAATTTCTATTTTGCAATTCTTTATTTTTGTTTGTAAAACTTTTTTTCCTCGATACTTTATTTTACTTTTGTGATACTTCATTTTTGTTTGAAAAAAAAATTTTTTTTTTGCTCAATACTTTTTTCTTTTGCAAATCTTTATTTTCTTTTGCAATACTTTATATTTTTGCAAATGGCATGGTATTGATTCCATACATCACCCATGCGTCAGGACGTATGATGTGCAGTAGGTGGCGGTAGTACTCCTAAACAGTGAATGGGCATTAAACAAGCAGAAGCAAAAGCAGCTATCGCAAATCTCCGCCTTCTCTTCAGCAGCACCGCTAGTGGTCCTGAGCGAAGACTTCCGGAGCTTGCGCGTTAACTGCATGTCACGAGAAGCCAAATCACCATGAAATACAGTGTAAAAAAATTATTTGATCATTATAGTATCGATCTGCTCAAGTAACTTAATCTCGATAAGTTAGATTGCAGGGAAGCGTTGTTGTCAGATAAGCAGTATTAGCATATGTCAGATCGTACACGTATTCAGCTGCAGACTGACACACACACACACACATCAACGTTGTTTCCTGTGATCACAATTGGTGCATGCGGCTGTTTGAGCTGGACACAGACCGCATCATATTGAGTAAGGCCAGGCCGAGCGCTGCTAGCAGCGGCTGTCTGAACTGAGCCTCGCCTTTGTGTTTACATCCGGTAGAAGTACATAAACAGCGACCGGAGATCCGCGCAGCTCACAGAAGGTAAGGTCACCTCGAGGCGTGTGTGGGTATAATTCTGAAAACATGGCTTTAAACTATTATGCTTAGTTTTAGTTTACGTGAACGGAGTACCACAGTAAGAGACCACTGTATAGTGTGTAGTATAATCGATTGGATTTAAACACGCTTTTAGTGGAGATCAAGGTAATCGAATAATATCAACATTACTTCACAGTTAAATAATGTAGGTTGGGCTGCAGTAACCAGGATTAAATTTAAATTGAGATTAAATCAAGTTTTAACTGATAATTATTGCACCAAAGTTTAAATCTTCTTTAAAAATAATGAGGGTTACAATCGATTTGATCCTGATTTCAATTTCACAGTAAATCTGAATTAACTTTAATCCTGTTGCTCCAATACTTTAAACTTCTATTTAAATCTCTGATAGGGATTAACTTTAAATTTGCAGCTGTGGTTTTAAAAAAAAAAAACGGATCTACAATTAACATGAACGACTATGTAAACGAACAGTGTATGTACCGTCAGCCCTCTGCGAGACGTTTATATTAGTTATGCTAATTATGGTTATATCAAATTCGGGGTGCGAGTACGGCAGCTCGTCTCGGTGGCGGCGTTTACCCGTTTCCCTGTTCTTTACATGCGGACAAGAGACAGAGCTCAAGGATAAGCGACAAGAGAGCGTTACTTGGCATTTAACGAAAGCGGTAACAAGCAACATGTGATCGTTATTAGGGGATGGGCGATGCAACTTATTTTCTTTTGATCCGTTACCAATAATATAAAATCTGATATCGTCGATACCGATACTTCTATTAAATTGATTTTTTTTTGTGTGATTTCTTGGGATAAAATGGATAATATAAAATATTATTTTTTCATAATATTTTTTTTTCTACATTTGTGAGCCTAAACAGACAATTATTAGACTTCTGTTTCTTTTACCCTTACAAAAATTAACTATGATTTTACTACAGTAACTATAGTTTAACCATTGTATTAGTTAAACCATAGTTACCACACAATTAACCATGGTTACTACTACAATATTACTTTAGTAAAACCATGGTTAGCTATTTTTTTTTTTTTTAAATTACAACCATAGCCAAAAGTATTGGCTGTGACATAAATTTTGTGTTTCGCAAATGTTTCTGCTTGAGTTGTGGTGGTGTTGATTCACATTGTTTCTAGATTATTGTGCAGAGTGATCAGATGCATTTTAAATAATTGCAAAAAGTTTAATTGGCCAAAAAAAAAAAAAAAAAAAAAAACACACACAAAAAAACAATTTCACTGTGTTTTGGCCCTGGCACAAAATGACCAGCTAACATCATTTCACTTATCATATCAGCAGCACCTGGGAAAGTGTGAATTAGTACTATTCACATGAAATCTCACTATCATTCTGATTGGATTATAAGAGCAGACTGATTGCTATAAAATGAGGAAGAAGTGCTTCCAATCATTGTGTTCTTGTTAGCAATGGTTACTTCTAATGAAAGACATACAGCCATAATCGCTTTGCATCAAAATGGCCTCACATGCAAGGAAGTTACTGCAAAGAATATTGCACCTGATAGAACCATTTACCATATCACCAAGAACTTCAAGGAGAGAGGTTCAACTGCAGTGAAGAAGGCTTCACTATGTCCTAGAGTGTCCATCAACCGCCAGGACCGTCTCCTGAGAAGTCAGCTATGGAATCGTGTCACCAACTATGCAGAGCTTGCTCAATATTGGCAGCAGGTGTGAGTGCATCTGCACGTACATTGAGGCAAAGACTTTTGGACAATGGCCTGGTGTCAAGAAGGGCACCAGGCCATTTTCACCAAATTCTCAAAAGATCTCAACACTCCACTATCATACAGATTGCAGAGTGTAGTAACCCCCCCTCACAATCCACTCTGACCAACAGAAAGTGGACTTGTTGAAGTATAATTTGGGGTTCAGCCATATGCTTGAGGCAACAATTAAATAAATGTCAGAATTAAATACTCTGGCCACTCTTGTCCAAATCATGTGCAAATGTGAAATAATGTGGTGTGACTTCACTTCTCCGGTTAGTTTCATAGAAAGGCTTTGCAGTGGCAAAATACTTCCTGTTCAATGGAAAACCAGAGAGGAGCTCATTCAAGCGATCATTGAGCCAAATGTCAGACCAAATACATAATAATAAAACAAACTCTTGGGTAGGCCTAGCCCACCTTTGTCAGTCCACCTATGTAATTTGTTGAAATGTAGTCTGGGATGTTTACCATTCAAATGTAGGACTTCACTATGCTATCAAATTGCTTGAAATAAGAGAGGAGGACGTCTATATGGAGTGACTGTAGCAGGTAGTTGAATTTTGGAATACAGTTAATTTTAATAACATTAACTTTCCCAATCATCAATAAATGGTTTGTCCTATGTTGTTTTATGTAGCACCATGGTCCTGGAGGAACGTTGTCTCGTTTCGCTGTGTACTGTGCTAACTGTATATGGTTGAAATGACAATAAATCCACATGATTTGACTAAATGTAATGAAGCCCACCTCTCCACATCGCTCAAACTTTTTATTAAAGGTTCGAAATTAACTAAATCTGTCAAATTTGCTGGGAATAAAATACCCAAATACTTAATGCCCTGTTTGGGCCACTGGAATGCGCCCAGCTGGAAGGCTGTTACTGGACAGTGTGCTGTCAGAGCCAAAGCTTTGGATTTAGACCAATTGACTTTGTATCCTGAGAACCTGGAAAAGGAATTAATAATTCTGTGGAGGCAAGGCATAGATCTAGTAGGGTCAGTGACAAATAATAAAAGATAATCTGCGTAAAGCAGAAGCTTATGCGCCACAGCTCCTGCCATCATCCCTGGAAAATCATCCTCCTTTCTTATCGTGGCTGCTAATGGTTCCAGGGCAAGACAGAACAACAATGGGGAAAGAAGGCAACCCTGCCATGTGCTCCTATTCAGAGTAAAATAATCTGAAATTAATCCATTTGTTTGTACCGCTGCTCTTTAAAGTAACTTAATCCAACCAATAAATGTACTCCCGAGACGATAATACATTTCCAAAATCTTAAAAAGATAATCCCATTCTACCATATCAAATGCCTTTTTGGCATCAAGTGAGATGGCAGCGTCCGGATACTGATCATTCGCTACTGACCACATGATTGATGAAATGCCTAATGTTATCAGAAGAGCTACGGCCCTGAATAAACCCCACCTGATCTATGTGTGTAAAAGATGTCATAACTTAATCGGTTAGTCAAATTTTTTACATCTAGCTGGATCAGAGAAGTCGGACGGTAACTTTTACACTCGCTTGGATCTTTGTCCTTTTTAAGAATCCGACTGATCCAGACTTGTGTCATGGTTGGGAGAAGCTTTCCATTCTTTAATGATTCAGTATAAACTTCTAACAAAAGCAGAGCTAATTCTGTAGAAATTCAGCAGCAAAGCCATCTGGCCCCGGAGCTTTGCCTGTAGGTAAGGCCTTAATTACTTTGTCAAGCTCCTCCAAGGTTATCTCAGAATCAAGAGAATTTTTTTTTAGCTCAGTCGTCAATTTATGGAGTTATAATGGTTCCACAAATTTTCTAATATCTTCATCAGTAGACAAAGATGTGGAACTGTAAAGATCAAGAACTCTATAAAGGCATTATTAATATCAATGGCTGAGGTAAAAATGTAGATTTCACTTGGGGAATGGTAGAAAAAGACACTCTGCTTTATATATCTAGCCAAAAGCTTCCCTGCTTTGTCCCCCAGCGTAAAGTATGACTGTCTTTCCCTGAATAATCAAAACTCCACTTTCCACGACAAAATAGTATCTGTATTTCAATCAGGTCAATTCTCTGAGGCCATCAGATGACATTTGCTGCTTCGGCTCTGCCTCCAACTCCACGAGTTCTCATGCTTTGGATGTTTTTGCTAAATGAGGCATACTGTATTATTTGAGGCATACTGTATGATTTGACTCCTAAGAACTGCCTTAAGTGCCTCCCAAGCCATGCCCACAGAGGTGGCCTTATTTTTAATTTTAGTATTGATTATTTATTGAGCCCTTACATGTAATTACAAGTTGAGCACATACATGATCAGGCAAAGTTGCATTTTCCAGTGGGAAACTTGGAATTTTAGATGATATCCAAGTTTACAGACAGAATGTTTCACTTTTAATTGACAATCACAATTCCAGTGGGTCAGAAGTTTATATACACCAAGTTAACTGTGCCTTTATGCAGCTTGGAAAATTAAGCAATCGGACAGTTAGCTTCTTATAGGTGTACTGAATTGGAGGTGTACCTGTGGATGTATTTTAAGACTTACCTTCAAACAGTGCCTCTTTGCTTGACATCATGGGTGTAGTGGGCTAAAGCACATAACTGGTAATCAGAAGGTCACTGCCACCACTATTGTGTCCTTGAGCAAGGCACTTAACTCCATGTTGCTCCAGGGGGATTGTCCCTGAAATAAGTGCTGCATTGTAAGTCGCTTTGGATAAAAGCATCTGCCAAATGCGTAAATGTAAAAGAAATCAGCCAAGTTTTCTCAAGAAAGATTTTGGACCTCCACAAGTCTGGTTCATCCTTGGGAGCAATTTCCAAATGCCTGAAGGTACCACGTTCATCTATACAAACAATAATATGCATGGTACTATTATAGTGTAAAAGTTTATTAAAGTTTATGCTTTTATATTTATAAAATTATTAACACCATGGGACCACGCAGCCATTATACCGCTCCTTTTTTTTAGTACCACCTTGAACAAGGTTCCAAGCAGGCCGAGCCGATACTAAATGTGATGTCAAAACCCTGCAGATCACTGATTGGTTAGAGAGAATCGTCACTACCAGAGTCACTGGATTTGCTACATGGGACATCAACCTGCTAGTTTTAAATTTAGCAACAGCGATCGCAATATCATTTGTTTAAGCGACTTTCGAATTGTGGTTCGACAAGTGGTTTGCTGCTCAACAAGGAAGAAGCTAATGCTCTAAAACCACAATAAAATAAAGCCAGAGTACAGTTTTGCAAGTGCACATGGGGACAAAGATCTTATTTTTGGAGAAATATCCTCTTTTCTGATGAAACAAAAATTTAAATGTTTGGCCATAATCACCATCATTATGTTTGGAGGAAAAAGGGTGATGCTTGCCCAACCATGAAGCATGTGGGTGGCCACATCTTGTTGTGGGGTGCTTTTCTGCAGGAGGGACTGGTGGACTTCACAAAATAAATGGCATCATGAGGAAGGAAAATTATGTGGATATATTGAATCAACATCTTACGAAATCAGCCATGATGTTAAAGCTTGGTTGTAAATGTGTCTTCCAAATGGACAATGACCTCAAGCATACCTCCAAAGTTGTGGCAAAATGGCCTAAGGACAACAAAGTCGAGGTATTAGAGTGCACTTAAAGCACTGACCTCAATCCACTAGAAAACTTGTGGGCAGAACTGAAAAAGCATATGCGAGCAAGGAGGCCTACAAACCTGACTCAGTTGTACCAGTTCTGTATGGAGGAATGGGACAAAATTAAAGTAACTTATTGTGAGAAGCTTGTGGAAGGCTACCCAAAACATTTGACCCAAGTAAAACAATTTCAAGTCATTGCTACCAAATACTAACAAAGTGTATGTAAACTTATGACCTACTGGGAATGTGATGAAATAAAAGCTGGAATAAATCATTCTCTCTACTATTATTCTGACATTTCACGTTCTTAAAATAGTGATCCTAAAAAGACATTCCTGTCGTTTAAATGTATTTTGCTGAGGTGTAAGTAAACTTCTGACCTCAACTTTATATCAGTCAACTAATGACTAACCCTTTGTGGTTCGTTTTAAATAAATACATTTTTATAATTAATAATAAATCAACAAATCATTTAGATCATGTAAAGTGATCCAGTGTGTTCAGTTATGCCTATTCACTGGTACAACAGAAAATAAGAGCTTTTTCCATAATTTATTATGTATTTTAATAAATTAGGTGTTTTTCTTGTTTTGTTTCCCACTTGAATGTGTGGCATGCCGTATTAACGAATGCTTGACTCAGAGGTTGGACCTTCCCAGATCCACTTGAAAGCAGCAAATGTCATGATTTTCGGAGGCACCTTACTGTCCCAGTCATCACAGCAACAAGTTCCAACACAGTGCAGTGTGACATTCTGTCCTGTGCAGAGACAGCACTCAACATTAAAGGAATATTCTGGGTTTAATACAAGTTAAGCTCAATCAACAGCATTTGTGGCATAATGTTACCACAAAAAATAATTTTGACTCATCCCTCCTTATCTTTAAAAACAAAAAAACAAAACAAAAGCAAAAGTCTGGGTTGCAGTGAGGCACTTGTATGTAAAGTTATATACAATTTTTCTTTATTGCCATGACAACATTATTTCAACAAACCCTAAAACTACCACAAAAACATCAATTTAAACAATGTTACAGCTCAAATAATACACTATACAATATTTTTTTTCCTTTAAATGTGCACTAAGTATTTTTTCCCAATTAAAATAGTTTTAACCCTAAAGAAATAAATTGTAATTTTGAAAACGTTTATAAAATCATGACCACTCACATGAGATGTGGACTCTTGTCATATCAGTAACCTTATAAAAGCTGTTTTATTCTTCATGGGGGCTGCCATTTTTGAATTGCATGACTAGCTGAATACTACTCACTTGAGGTTCACACCAAGTCAATTTTTTTTTCAAATTTCAAACAAGCATTTGCACGGTAACAATGCATTCCTATGGCACTATGCACATAAAGTCCAATCTAAAGGATTTTTTTTTTGTACGGAGAGTGTTCAGATTTCTTTTCCGACTATGATGAAATCTGACTGACCAATGAGATAAAAGCTTTTTGTCAGTCGCTGCAGCTTCTCAATCCAGCAAAAACCGGCATATGTGCAGCTGATACTAGGGATGCACCAATCCGATACATGGATCGGTACCAGCTCCGAAACTGAAGGTTTTAGACGTATCGGATATCGGTCCAAAGAGCCCGATCCAAATCCGATACTGTGTGTTATGGCACTTTTCAACTGCATGTTACGGTTCGACTCGCCTCAACTCTACTCGCATTTCCATTGCAGTTTAGTGCCACCTCAACGTTGGTGGGAATATAGGCTGATCGTCATAGTTGCGCTGCCTTAACTGCGGTTACATCATCTTAAACACGTCACAAACTGAACAAAACAATAACACGACCGCTAGCTGTTAGCTACTAGCTCATTTTGCTACATAAAGCAGTTGTTGCACAGTGATTTTACACAAGTGTAACAGTTAAATTGGCCTGGTTGTTTTAAAAGCAAGCTTCCAGTAGCTGGTCAACTAAATAAAGTGAAGCTTTCAAGCAGAGAATAGAGTTAACATAACAAAACATACCATCCTCCATCATGTATCAACGCCAGTCCAGAGTATTCTCCCTCCCATTGCTTGCCGGTTTAGATAGCATCCATTTGGTCGACCACTTCCACTTTTCCTTGATAGTTCTGTAGTCACTTTAAAAAACATTTTTTTAAATCACTTTTCCCTACACTGTTTGTAGGTCCGGTGGTAGCCATGTGTGGCCAACAGCTGATACACTTCCTGAGAGACTTTTTCATTTCACTCATCACTAACGAGTGGACTGTCTGCACCTCGTTTATTGACCATGGCGTGGTTTTGCGCACAGCCATTTCTTTTTTCACAATTCAAAAGTCATGTGAACAAATGATACCGTTATCGCTGTTGCTAACTTTAAAACTAGTGGGCTGATGTCACGTGTCGGAAATCTAGTGACGATTCTCCCTGACCAATCAGTGATCTGCAGGATTTTGACGTCACATTTAGTATCGGCTCGGCTTGCTAGGAACCTTGCTAGGTGGTACTAAAAAAAAGTATCATGTACCAGGTACTATCCACAGTGGAAAACCCAAAAAAGCGAGCAGAGTCGAGTTGTATCGTGCAGTGGAAAAGCCCCATTAGTCATGTTACACTCAAGCTCAAAAAATTACACAAAAGAACCATAAAAACATCATTAAAGTAGTTCATATGACTTGTGCATTTTATTCAAACCCACTTGAAGACATGCGATATCTCTGTGAAACACAAAAGGTGTTTAATAAGTAAATATATAAAATACACGCACAGCTCCAGTGCGTTAGTGAATGGCGCTGCTCTTGTTTACACACACTCACGGCTATTTTTAGCCTTCAAGCGGTGAACAATATTTCAGCGCTACTTACGAACCACATCACAGATGCAGATGCTCAATTGTTCGGTTCATTTATAATATGCATTTAGAATAACTCCGTAGGTGCATTTTAACAGAATTTGAATAAGCAAATTAAACTTCTGATGTCAGGGTCAAACACGCATGCCAAAACAATTGGGCGATGTATCGAATTTCAATATATAAATCGCAAACCAAAAACGTTTGTAACAAGGGACTAGACTGGACAGGGGAAGAAGGACACGGTGACAGGCTGGTGAACTCAAAGGTAAGGTTTCTTTAATTTGTCGGGGAATGGGATAACATAAAAGTGAACACAAATTATCTTTTATAAATAGTCTTGTATAAGGCTGCCAACACTGGACTGGCATCGTGCGCCCCGACTGGCGGTGTTGTGGCTCTTTTATGCCGCTCTCCCCATGCTCACTGAAATTAGAGACAGGTGTTAGACATATTTTAGCTCAGGTGCAAGCGCCCTTACCGCTCCCCCTCTCCGAACGGGCGCTTGACCACGCTCCCGCTGCCACATACCCCCACCGCCCGACTCAGGCCGGGGCGTCATCCGGCCTGCCTACCACTCCCCCCCCATTTCTGGAAAGGAAGTCGGCGACAGCCATCTGCACCCCCGGTCTGTGGACCACCTCGAACTTAAAAGGCTGGAGAGCCAGATACCAACGGGTGATCCGGGCGTTAGTATCCTTCATGCGGTGGAGCCACTGCAGTGGGGCATGATCCGAGCAGAGGGTGAAGGCCCGCCCCAGCAGGTAGTAGCGGAGTGTGAGGACCGCCCACTTGATAGCTAGACACTCCTTCTCCATGGTGCTATACTTCGTTTCCCTCAAGGAGAGCTTCCTACTGATGTATAGCACCGGGCGCTCCTCCCCCTCCACCACCTGCGAGAGTACGGCCCCCAGCCCCCTGTCTGAAGCGTCCGTCTGTAATAAGAAAGGGAGAGAGAAGTTAGGAATACAAGAGCGGCCCTCCACAGAGTACGGCTTTAATTTGTGTGAACGCCTGTTGGCACTGTTCCGACCATTGGACCGGATCTGGAGCCCCCTTTTTAGTGAGGTCAGTCAGCGGGCTGGTGACGTCCGAATAATTAGGTACGAACCTTCTGTAGTAGCCAGCCAGCCCCAGGAACTGCCTCACCCCCTTTTTGGTCTTGGGCCTAGGGCAAGTCGCAATCGCCGCGGTTTTATCAATTTGGGGACGCACCTGGCCATGGCCCAAGTGGAACCCCAGATACCGCACCTCCACACGCCCAATCGCGCACTTCTTAGGGTTTGCAGTGAGCCCCGCCCGCCGCAGCGACTTCAGGACCACCCTCAGATGTTGTATATGCCGCTGCCAGTCATTACTATAAATAATAATATCGTCTATGTAGGCAGCGGCATAAGCAGAGTGCGGCCGGAGGACACGGTCCATTAAACGCTGGAACATGGCTGGGGCCCCGAACAAACCGAACGGAAGTGTCACGAATTGGTGTAATCCAAACGGCATGGTGAAGGCTGTTTTTTCTCGGGAGATTGGTGTCAAGGGGATCTGCCAATAACCCTTTGTTAAATCCAATGTCGAATAAAAGTGAGCAGTACCTAACCGATCGAGCAGTTCATCAACGCGGGGCATTGGGTACGCGTCAAATTTAGACACCGCGTTGACTTTTCTATAATCCACACAGAACCGCACCGACCCGTCACTCTTGGGAACAAGAACGACCGGGCTGGACCAGTCGCTGTGGGATTCTTCTATTACCCCCATATCAAGCATGGCATCCAATTCGTCCCGGACAATTTTCTTTCTATGCTCGGGGAGGCGATAAGGGCGGCAACGAACGACCGCCCCCGGCTCGGTCTCGATATGGTGCTGGATGAGGTTCTTGCGACCCGGCAGGGGAGAAAACACGTCCGCAAACTCCTTCTGCAACCTGGCAACCTCTGCTCGTTGGCACGGGGAGAGGTGGTCACCACAAATGACCGGGGCATTGAGATCTGGGTTTGGATTTACCTCCGGTCCGAGCTCCGCCATCTCCGGGACCACCGTAGCCAATGATACAGGAACCGCCTCCCTCCATAATTTAAGGAGGTTGAGGTGGTAAATTTGACGCGCATTCCCTCTATCGGTTCGCTTAACTTCATAATCGAGATCCCCCACTCGTCGTGTGACCTCGAAGGGCCCTTGCCACTTGGCGAGTAATTTGGAGCTTGATGTGGGAAGCAATACAAGAACTTTATCTCCCGGTGCAAATTCTCTCAGCCGCGTTCCCCTGTCGTACAGCCGGCATTGACGTTCTTGGGCCCGGAGCAAATTCTCCTGTGTTAGTTTTCCCAAAGTGTGGAGCTTTGCTCTGAGGTCAAGAATGTATTGAATTTCATTTTTGCTAGTTGTAGGTCCTTCCTCCCAGCCTTCTCGTAAAACATCTAAGATGCTGTGCGGGCGTCGCCCGTACAACAGCTCAAATGGAGAGAAGCCGGTGGAGGCTTGCGGGACCTCTCGTACTGCAAACAACAGGGGATCGAGCCATCTGTCCCAGTTTTTAGCATCCTCGTGCACAAACTTACGAATCATGTTTTTGAGGGTTTTGTTAAAACGTTCCACTAGGCCATCTGTCTGCGGATGATACACGCTAGTGCGAATCGATTTAATGCCCAATAGATTGTAAAGTTCGCGAAGTGTGCGTGACATAAACGTTGTGCCTTGATCGGTGAGGATTTCTTTTGGAATCCCCACCCGGGAGATTATTTTGAAGAGCGCCCCAGCAACACTACGTGCTGAGATGTTGCTTAGAGGCACTGCTTCCGGATATCGCGTTGCGTAATCCACTAGGACTAACACAAAGCGATGTCCTCATGCTGTCCCCTCTAATGGCCCGACGAGGTCCATTCCAATTCTCTCGAAGGGGACCTCGATCAACGGAAGAGGGCGCAATGGCGCTTTTGGGGTGGCCGGTGGGTTTACCAGCTGGCATTCGCGACACGCCGCACACCACCTGTGGACGTCACCGCTAATGCCCGGCCAATAAAAACGGGCTTTTAGTCGGAGAAGTGTTTTTCTTTCCCCTAGATGACCCGCCATAGGATTATAATGAGCCGCTTGGAATAACATTTCCCGGCGGCTCCGTGGAATCAAAAGCTGTGTCCTATTTTCTTTAGTTTGAGTGTCCTGCGTCACTCTATACAGTCGGTCATTTATAATTGAAAAATAGGGGTATGCGAGTGCGATGTCTGGCTGAAGACGCTGCCCCATCGATCACTTTTACCTGACCAAAGGCATGTTTGAGGGTTTCGTCCCGCGACTGCTCCAAAGGGAAATCCTCGTCAGGGAATTCCCTGCGAAGAGGAGGGGCGGAAGCCTCGCCCCTCTCCTTGTCATCCCGATTTGGAGCAGCCGAGGACGGCCCCGGCTCCGCCTCCCCTGTCAAAGCATCGCACATCGCACATCTCCCCACTTTAGTGCAGGACCCATCCGTACAAACTCCCCCTAGCACATCTTTAAATGCTGGCCAATCGGTCCCCAAAATCAGAGGATGGGTGAGGCGGGGACTAACCGCTGCCTCCACTCTATGCTTTTTTCCCCGGAATTTCACTAACAAGGTGATCATCGGGTACTTGTGAATATCCCCATGCACACACCTCACCCTCACCCGTCTAGCTGTGCCCAAAGCCCCGGGTTGAACCAAGCGTTGATGGATGGTGGTCTGATTGCAACCGGTATCCAGCAATGCTTGGTGTGTACCCCCCTGGATTCTTACCGGAATCCGGTACGCTCCAGCCCGATCGGGGGCAGCATGCGGAGGATTGGAGACCCGAACCACCGTCCCCACTTCCATCATCGGACACTGATCGCGGAAGTGGCCCGGGTCCCCGCACCTCCAACAGGCTGGCCCAGGCGCCACACCCGTACCTGCGTCGGCGGACGCCCCCACCTGAGGGGGAGAGCGGCTGAATGTGGCGGGGGGGGGTGTGCGAAGCCACCGTGGGTCTCTGCCAGGCTCCTCGCCTGCGGGGGGCAGGAACGGACCCTGGAAGGAAGACAGAGCGAGAGGGGGGAGGGGGATGGGGAAGAGCGGAAAAAAACACAGGGGAAGGGGAGGGGGAGAGAGAGAGAGAGGGCTCATCCGCCCTCGGGATCGCCGCCATGTGGTCCTCCGCAAGCTGCACGGCTGCCTCCAGCGACGTCGGGCGGTGGCACTGGACCCATTCCACCGTTCTCTTGGGTAATCGCTGGGTGAATTGCTCCAGCACCACCTGATCGATGAGACCCTCGACGCCGCGGTCCCCCACTAGCAGCCACTTCCGGCAGGCATCACAGAGCCGCTGAGCAAACGCGAACGGGCGGTCGGCTTTGTCCAGCCTCATGGCCCGGAAGAGTGACGATTCTCCTCGGGGCTCTGACCAACCCGTTGCATAATGGCCAGGAGGTTCGTTGCCGGCAGTTGTTGAGCCGCGAGATGGGCTTCCCCGGACAATAGAGGTATGAGGCGGGCTGCCCATTGATCGCGCGGCCAGGCCCAGATCTCCGCGGTTCGCTCGAACAGGTCCAGAAAGGCCTCTGGGTCGTCCGTCGCCCCCATCTTCTGTAACATGGGAGGGGGCAACGGAGAATGATTGTCCGGGGTCGCGGCTGTGGCGGGAGCGACCTCCCGGCTGAGGAGGCTCCGGATGGCAAGTCGGTCCTCTGCTTGAGCCCGCATGATCTCAAAGAACCGTCGATCCTGGTCCTCTCGGAGCTCAAGCAGGGAGTGCTGGTGGCTTTGGTGTAATGTAGCGAGGGACTGGAGGACTTCGGTCAGCTGGGAGAACTCTACGGGACGACCTTCCATGTCTATTTTTCCCGGGCTTCGGCACCAGTGTAACAAGGGACTAGACTGGACAGGGGAAGAAGGACACGGTGACAGGCTGGTGAACTCAAAGGTAAGGTTTCTTTAATTTGTCGGGGAACAGGATAACATAAAAGTGAACACAAATTATCTTTTATAAATAGTCTTGTATAAGGCTGCCAACACTGGACTAGCATTGTGCGCCCCGACTGGCGGTGTTGTGGCTCTTTTATGCCGCTCTCCCCTTGCTCACTGAAATTAGAGGCAGGTGTTAGACATATTTTAGCTCAGGTGCAAGCGCCCTTACCGCTCCCCCTCTCCGGACGGGCGCTTGACCACGCCCCCGCTGCCACAACGTTATAAACAATATCGAAGTAAATCTCAATATTTCGAAATTTGCTACATTGTTCTCTGTCCATGTGATCATAATTGAAATGACTCATCAGACATCATAATCTCTCCACCACTTGATTTTACCCCCACTGTGCTTTTTGTTTATACTGTTTACAGCAGGGGTCTTCAAACATTTTCAGGCCAAGAACCCCTTGGTATGTAGAGGGACGGAGCAGGGACACTTGTTGCATATTGTCTGAAAATTGAGTGTTGCATTTTATGCCTATAAAAACGTGTATGGTACCATATTAATGTATGTACATATTTTATGATGTTTACATTACAAAGCCATTGAAATAATAATTAAATTAAGTATAGCAGATGTCTGCAACCTTTTTAACATGAAGTGCTGTTTTTAATTTTCCTTTTTAATCATTGTGCCACACCCCCTCCAAAAAAATTAAATAAAAGAGACAGACTAATAGAAAGACAGACCCTGTCCATGCAGAATATAAAAACTTTTATAAGGTTACTGAGGGCCTATACCTGGAGTCTTCATCATGTTTAACATGAGCTAACTAACATTTAGTGATCGATTTTATACATGCGTTTCAAAATTACTGTTTCTTACTGTTACTGTTAAGGGCATTACTGTTTGCCCTTATTACAGGGACAATCCCCCCAGAGCAACCTGGAGTTAAGTGCCTTGCTCAAGGTCACAATGGTGGTGACTGTGGGGCTCGAACCGACAACCTTCTGCTTACCAGTTCAGTGCTTTAGCCCACTACGCCACCACCACTCCAAGAGTACAACATTGTAATGAGGAAAAAATTACTATTTGCCTTTAATTATGTTGACGTCAGTGTAGCCTATGGCAGCTTTATAATCTCAGTGCTTACTAAATATTTAGACACATTACATACAGCCCAGTTATTAGGCAAGTGAGTTCTGATCTTATCATTATTTCCATGGACATTTTCCAACTCCAAATGATATAAACTTGAATGCTTATTGGATTCAATCATTTTCAGGTGGTATGTATTTGTGTAACAAGGGAGGGTGTGGCGAAAGTGACTAACACCTTATATCAAGGTGTGCATAATTATTAGGCAGCTTCATTTCCTCAGGTAAAATGGGCCACAAAAGCGATTTAACGGACACTGAAAAGTCAAATATTGTAAAATGCCTTTCTGATGGATGCAACACTCTTGAAATAGCTAAACTATTGAGGCATGACTACCGGGCAAAAAAAAAACTCTTGGAGAAGAAAAGGCGCAAATTTACTGTAAAAGACTTGAGAAGAATGAAACTTATAGCTACCAGGAACCCATTATCCTCAAATTCTACCATATTCAAGAACTGCAACCTACCTGGAGTGTCCATAAGTACAAGTTGCCAAGTGCTCAGAGACATGGCCAAGGTCAAGAAGGCTGAAACATGACCACCACTGAATATATTCACAAGTTGAAGCATCAAGATTGGGCAAAGAAATACATGAAGATAGATTTTTCAAAGGTTTTATGGACAGATGAAATGAGTTACTTTGATGGAATGGCTGGATCACTAATGGACACAGGGCACCACTTCGAGACAGGTACCAGCAAACTGCTTAGCTAGCCAGCAAGGGCCTCAAAAATGCCCAAAATAATGACTTGGGCCCCCTTTTTCACCTGACTTAAATCCTACTGAGAACTTGTGGGCCCTTCTCAGATATGAGATTTACAGTGAGGGAAGACACCTCTTTGAACAGCATTTGGGAGGCTGTGGTTGCTGCTTCCGCGAAAGTTGATAGTGAACAAATCAAGAAACTGACAGACTCCATGGATGGAAGGCTCATGGTGGTTATTGAAAAGAAGGGTGGCTATATTGGTCACAGAATATTTTTGAAAGGCCAAAAATTGTATTTGTCATTTTGTGGTAATTATTTTTTGCACCTAATCTAAAAATTTTTAATAAACAATTGAGATGGGAGAAATTATTTTTGTAATTTAGTTGCCTAATAATTGTGCACATTAAATATATTCCCCTGAGAAAGACAAAACGTCTCTGGTTACATGTGTAACCCTTGTTCCCTGAAAAAAGCGGAACGAGATGCTGCGCTTGCTAAAAGCGTTATGGCAACGATCTTGCATTGTGACCAGCTGTGAATTGACGTGTTACACATATATGAACATTGACCGTAAATTTATAGCCTCGGTTGGTGAGATCATTGGATGCACCTGTGGCCGGGCTATAAATAGAGGTGTCACCAGCGTGTTTGTCAGAAACTTTTTTCTGAGGAGCAGTCCTGGGACATCCCAGTGCGGCAAAGAAGCGCAGCATCTCGTTCCGCTTTTTTCAGGGAACAAGGGTTACACATGTAACCCGAGACGTTCCCTTTACAAAAAGCGCTATGGGAACTAAATACCCACGCCGCCGCACTGGGGCTGTCCGGACCCCTACGGTTGTGAAGTGTGCTCACAAGAACGCGAGAGGTCTCAGACATGAGCTTGAGATGTCGACTCAAGGGCGTAAAATCCGGTGTAGCAAGAACATCTAAACCAGCCTGCCGCATCACAAACTTGTTCAGGCATGAAAGATTTAAGCCATAAGATCTGAGAATGTGTGCAGAGAGGACCAGCCTGCCACATCACAAACTTGCTTAGACATGAGCTTAGATGTCGACCCAAGGGCATAAGAGCCCGGGGTAGCATGAACATCTAGTAACATGACCATAAAACCAGATGAATGTGTGCAGAGAGGAACAGCCTGCCGAATCACAAACGTGTAGAGACATGAGATTGAGATGTCGACCCAAGGACATAAGAGCCCGGAGTGGCAAGAACATCCAAACTCCAGAATCTAATGAATGTATGCGGAGAGGACCAACCTGCCGCATCACAAACCAACTGCAGAGGGAGACCTCTAGCCAAGGCTTTAGAGGAGGAGAGTCCTCTGGTAGAGTGCACCCTAAAACATACTGGCGAAGCTTGACCGCGTGCCTCGTAGACCCGGGCAGAATTGCCCCTCACCCAAAGTGACATAGTCTGCCAGGAGGTGACCGCCACCTGGTCACGGCTTCCAAGGGAAGAATTGCTGCCCTGACTTCACGCTACTAGCGAATGCGGTGGACATAAGTCTGAAGGGTACAGACTGGACAAATTCTGAGAAGTCTTAGCCGCTCCGGCGTTACAAACGGCAGGGAGCAGAAGGCTTAGAGAGCAACCAGACATGGGTCGCGAAAGGCACATCCTGAGAGGTGCAAGGCTCATTGCACCACTCTCCCTATGACACACTCCGATCACACTCGCACATGAGTCACCAAGGAGTCGTCCACACAAAGCAACGCCTGCGAGACCTGTACTGGTGGCCAAAAATGGACTTGCAAGTGCAGTCTTGCATAGCTTCATGTGTACTTTGTCAGTCTAATGATAAAACACCAGAACTCACACTGCTCCTCTACAACCTGTTCCACTGCCGGATGGGCCATGGAAGAAACTTGGCCTTGATATTGTTGGACCCTTCGACACCGCTGTTCCTGTCTGCAGGTTTGCCATTACTCTGACTGATTACTATTCCAAGTGGCCTGAGCTTGTTTTTTCACATACTGCCACTACTGCAGACGTTATTCAGTTCCTGACCTCGGTCTTCAGTTGTCATGGTAACCCAGAGAATATTGTCACAGACGATGCCGCACCGTTCACTTCTGCAGCTTTTGCAGTGTTTCTTCAGGACCAAGGTATATCTCACAGCAGAACATCAGTCTACTATCCAGCTGCTAATGGAGCTGTTGAGAGATTCCATCACGTCCTCTGAAATTGCATTTAAACTGCAATTCAAAAGTCACTGCCGTGGGAAGAGACTGTATTGAACTGGCTTCAGGTGTACCGTGCAACACCACATGCAGCAACTTCCACCTCACCTCATGAACTCCTTTACGGAAGGAAAATGCGAACCAAACTGGATGTTCTTCCCCTGCAGTCTGCCACATCTCCACTGGCTGCTTTTGCTCATGATGCAGTCCAGAGACCGCAGCTTATAATGAAGTGTTACACTGATGCTAAACGTGGTGCATGCACACCTTCTTTCAAACCAGAAGAGAGAGTGAGAACCTCAGCATGTACCTAAAGCACACCCCAGATTCACTCACCCAGTAATTGTGAGAATGAGAGTGGGGCCAAACTCTTTCTTACTAAGTGATGGGAAGATTTGGAATGCATCTCACCTTGCTCGCATTTCCTCTGTGGCTGAACAAGAATGTGACATATCTAGCTTGTCACACTCAACTTTCAACCAAGCCATTCCTGACCTCTCTAACGAACCGCCACGTGTTAAATACAAGCCTAAGTGGCATAAGGACTATGTCATGCTGTAACTTGAAAATGAGAAGCTGAGATGGTTGATTGTTTTTGTTAGAGTATTACTGCTTATGCCCTAGACACCTTTAAAATGTTAAGTGAAGGTTAATTCTTATGTTTACACTTAGTGTACTGTTAAATGTTTAATGTGCCTTATGTAAAGTTACTTTATTCACCATATTCTGTGTTAATGCTACCTAGGAAATATGGGTATAATTTTGTTTAGTTCTACAGTATAAGACAACTACAGTCTTGCCTTATTTTGATCTGCTCTTTACCGCTAACACTTATGAGGGTGTAGTCTTTTACAGAGAAGGGAGATGTTCTATCATGTTCTGTCTCTATATGTATGCTACATTCTACCAATAGGTGGCACTGTCGTAAAGTAGGTATTAGTTTAGAAAGTAAGAGATGAAGAGAGGATGACTACTGAGTGTACCAAGCTGGCTATGTTTGCTAATAAGAACTGTCAAGTCAAGTGGTTTTGATTGTCGTTTCAACCATATACAGTTAGTACAGTACACAGTGAAACGAGACAACGTTCCTCCAGGACCATGGTGCTACATAAACAACATAGGACAAACACAGAACCACATGAGACTACACAGACTAAATAAAAATACCTATATAAAATACCTATATTTTAAATATAGGTAAAACCAAGGAGCCAAGGAGCTTGGAGCTTGTGGTGGACTTCAGGAAGAAAGACAGAGAACACAGCCCCATCACCATTAATGGAGCACCGGTGGAGAGAGTCAGCAGTTTCAAGTTCCTCGGTGTCCACATTACTGAGGAACTCACATGGTCCGTCCACACTGAGGCCGTTGTGAAGAAGGCTCACCAGCGCCTCTTCTTCCTGAGACGGCTGAGGAAGTTTGGAATGAACCAACACATCCTCACACGGTTCTACACCAGTATTGTAGAGAGCATCCTGACTGGCTGCATCACCGCCTGGTACGGCAATAGCACCGCCCACAACCGCAAAGACCTGCAAAGGGTGGTGCGAACTGCCAGAAACATCATCGGAGGTGAGCTTCCCTCCCTCCAGGATATATATAACAGACGGTGTGTGAATAAAGCTCGGAGGATTATCAAAGACTCCAGCCACCCGAGTCATGGGCTGCTCTCACTGTTTCCATCAGGCAGGCGGTATCGCAGCATCAGGACCCGCACCACCCGACTACATGACAGCTTCTTCCCACAAGCAATAAGACTTTTGAACACATGATCTCTCACGATCAACAATCAGCACTGCACTTTATTAATCATCACTCTGTCAATATATTATCCCAATTTAGTGTATATATATATATTTATACCCGTATCTAGTGTGTGTATTCTACATTGTGTGTATTGTGTACATTTGTTATGTAAATTGTTGTGTAGGTATGTGTACATTTGTTATGTAAATTGTTGTGTAAGTTTGTTATGTAAATTGTTTTGTGTAATATGTTGTTTATTGTAAAGTGGTTTATGTCTCGTCACTGTCATTACTGCTATGTTGCTCGGAACTGCACACAAGAATTTCACCTGCTGTTGCACTCGTGTACACAGTAGTGTGACAATAAAGTGATTTGATTTGATTTGATATATAATACCTATATAAAGTGGTATTATATAAAAACGTGTGCAAAAATACGGGACAGTACAATAAATATCTAACAATGAACATTACAATAGGCACAGTGATAGACAGTGCAGCGCCGACAAGTATACAGTAGTGCAAAAAAGATGACAGTTACTAAAAATGCCAAATGTAAACATAACATACTATGAGATAGTGTTCTATGCACATAGCAGTTATTGAGGTAGCAGACAGTTATAAAGTGGCAGTTATTAAAGTGCAACTCAGGACACGTGTGTGTGTGTCAAACCAGTCTCTGAGTATTGAGGAGTCTGATGGCTTGGGGGAAGCTGTTACACAGTCTGGACGTGAGGGCCCGAATGCTTCGGTACGTCTTGCCAGACGGCAGGAGGTTAAAGAGTTTGTGTGAGGGGTGTGCGGGGTCGTCCACAATGCTGGTTGCTTTGCGGATACAGTGTTTTATGTAAATGTCTTTGATGGAGGGAAGAGAGACCCCGATGATCTTCTCAGCTGTTCTCACTATCCTCTGCAGGGCTTTGCGGTCCGAAACGGTGCACGAACGAGGTTCTCCGCCAGGTGAACACCATGGAATTTGGTGCTCTTGACGGTCTCCACAGAGGAGCCGTGTATGCTCCTCTCTGTATGCTGACTCGACATTCTTGCTGATGAGACCCACCACGGTCGTGTCATCGGCGAACTTGATGATGTGATTCGAGCTGTGCATTGCTGCACAGTTGTGAGTCAGCAGAGTGAACAGCAGTGGACTGAGCACACAGCCCTGGGGGGCCCCAGTGCTCAGTGTGGTGGTGGTGGAGATGCTGTTCCCGATCCGGACTGACTGTGGTCTCCCAGTCAGGAAGTCCAGGATCCAGTTGCAGAGGGCGGTGTCCAGGCCCAGCAGGTTCAGCTTTCCAATTAGGTGCTGAGGAATTATTGTGTTGAATGCTGAGCTGAAGTCTATGAACAGCATTCGAACATATGAGTCCTTTTTGTCTAGGTGGGTGAGGGCCAGATGGAGGTCTAGTGAGGGGGGCAGCTGGGTCTAAATATGCCTCATGACGAGCCTCTCGAATCACTTCATGATGATTGGTGTGAGTGCAACGGGACGGTAGTCATTGGGCAGGACACTGAAGACTTCTTTGGCATGGGAATGATGGTGGTGGCCTTGAAGCACGTTGGAATGACGGCACTGCTCAGAGAGATGTTGAAGATGTCGGTCTGCACATCCTCTGAGCACTCTGCCAGGAATGTTGTCTGGTCCAGCTTGGTTGACTCTACGTAGAGTCGTTCTGCACTTCAAACCGAGCGTAGAAGTCGTTCAGCGCATCTGGAAGGGAGGCATCTTTGTCACAGGCAACGGATGTTGTCCTGGATGCCCTGCCACATGTGCTGTGTGTCACTGCTGTCCTGGAAGTGACTGTGGATTCTCTGGGCATGCTTTGTCTCTCTGATGGCCCGGGACAGTTTGGCCCTGGGTTTGGCCCGGGCTGCCTTATCGCCTGCTCTGAAGGCGGAGTCTCGGGTCTTTTATCCAAAGCGACTTACAGAGCCCTTATTACAGGGACAATCCCCCCTTGGGGTTCGAACCAGCGACCTTCTGATTAGCAGCCCTGTGCTCTAGCCACTACACCACCACTCCCTGGTAGAATCGCCATACGTTGCAGCCTCCCTAAACATGTGCCAGTCAGTACACTCAAAACAGTCCTGAAGAGCAGGGATGGCTCCTGCTGGCCAGGTTTTCACCTGCTTCTGAAGCGGTTTTGTGCATCTGATTAGCGGTCTGTATGCTGGAATTAGCATAACAGAGATGTGGTCTGAGTAGCCGAGGTGGGGCGGGGCTCCGCCCGGTACACGCCTGGGATGTTCGTGTAAACAAGATCAAGCGGGTTCGCCCCTCTCGTTGCAAAGTCCACATACTGATGGAATTTAGGGAGCACTGTCTTGAGATTCGCATGGTTGAAAGCTCCGGCGACAATAAACAGTCCGTCGGGGTGAGCGTTCTGCAGTTCGCTCATAGCCCCATACAGTTCAAAGAGTGCTGTGTCCAATGTAAATGTAAATCCAATGTAAACTCCGGTTATGCAAACAGTGGTGAATTCCCGTGGTAAATAAAAAGGTCTGCATCTAACAGTCACAAGCTCCAATAGCGATGAGCAGTAGCTAGAGACTAGCACAGAGTTCTTGCACCATTCCGTGTTGATGTAGACACACAAGCCACCACCTTCTTACCGAGTCTTACCGCAGAGAGCTGTATTTCTGTTGGCACGAAACGAGGCGAGCCCGACTAGCTGAATGGCGGCGTCCGGAACTCTGTCGCTGAGCCACGTCTCCGTGAAAACAAAGACGCAGCAGTCTCTAAATTCGCGCTGCGTAGCCTGCTGGAGTCGGATATAGTCCAGTTTATTGTCCAGGGAACAATAAACTGTGTAGTAATGTAAATAATCCCTGTTGAATTAAACAGCTCAAGTTGAACTTTCTGGCGTTCTTCAACACTACAAAAGGCAAACAGGGAAGAGCAACCAATGTCGAACATTCGCCTCATTGAGTTTTTTTCCTCACGGCATTGAAAGCCTGACGCTACTTCAGAACTTCAGAGGTGAAGTCCGGAAAAATAATAATGCGCACTCCGTTGTACATCAAAGGCGAAGACAGCCGTGCGAGACGCAGAATCTTCTCTTTATCCGGATAGTGATGCAATCTGGCCAACATAGTCCGAGGACGGGATTGTGCGTTCCCAATCGGACCCGTACGATGGGCACGGTCAATCTTCAGAAGTTTGGAAATGTTACTGACGCCAAGGATTTCCAGAAGAAAATCGTCCCACCTCCACTTTTTCGGACAGAACAATGATCTTAATATTTTGCTGCCGCGAACACCCTTCAAGGTCATCTAACTTGGAAGTCAGAGATTTACATTTTTCGAACGAGTCGCAGCAACGAGCCTCAAGCTCTGAAATGCGGCCCTCGTAGTCCGTACTAGACTTTGAGTTCCATATTCTTTGAAGTAACTTCTGATAGTGTGGCCAGCGTCTGAGACCACGTAGATTCCAAAGAATCAAATTTTTAATTCATGGAGCCATTCATTGATTTAATAGCCTCCATAATGTCAGTGAGATTAGCAATGGCCTGGGCATCGTCTGACTGACAGACGCATTGTTCACCTGTATCCTCCGCTGATTTGTCTCCTTTCTTGGATTTTGGCTTAGTAATGTTGTCTGCGATTGTAAGGAATGGTAATGAGCAAACTTTAATAATAAAATTATTGGTGAAAATAAATAATCGAGGGATGAGAAGCGCACGCTTGAATGTGAGGACAGTGTGGTGCGCAGGTGAAAGTTATCCGCCGCATATCTTCCCTCGCTCTGCCCAGATGCAGCACGGCTCCGCCCTGCTCACCACAAAAGGCTATTTAAACAGTTGTGTGTCAATAATAAGTGCAGACTAAAAGTTTATGTACATTTATTTTGAAAGAGAACAGAGAAAAAAATGCAACAATAAAAGAATTTGATCTGTTGACATACAATTGCAACAAAATTACAAGGCTAAATTACTTCTCTGTTCATAGTAAACTCTACCTAGACCAACTTAACACCTAATGCATTGAATTACATTTGTTAATTTAAAGCAATTCTAAGGATATATAAAAATGGTAAATTAATTAGGTTCTACATATTTTTTCAATAAATAACTATATTAAATTATAGCAAAAATGTCAAATTAATCAGTTAGCAATAAAATAAAAAAAGAAATATTACTGCAAAACCTAAAATAAATATATTCTAATTTGGTTTGGACACTTCAAGATATTTGCCCTCACTACACATCACTATGTTTTTACAACAGTAACCATAGTTTAACCATGGTATTTCTAGTAAAATCATAGTAACCACAAAATTAACATGTCATGGTTACAATACTATTGTAAAATCAAGGCTACTATATGGAAATTACAGTATTACTATTGGTTAACTGGTTAATTGTATCAGAACTATGATTTCTGCAAAGAAAATAATGGCCAATGTTACTTCAGTCATGGCTACTACAATATTACTGAATAAAACCATGGTTAATTTTCATTAGTGTCCTTAACTAACAACAAATGCTCAATTACTAACTTAACATTTTACTTAATACCTGCATTTATGCTATATGCATCAACATAATGTGCATTTCGTACTCAACTCAACATATATTCAATATTCAGAAGTTTTACTTATAGAATGAATAACCTTGCTGTAAAAATGTATGCTAGAAGGTATGTCGTAATGCAACAGGAGTGTTTTAATCATACGCTGAAGTCCCACATCTTCATCAACATATCTTTGGCAATGAACACCCCGAGCACTTTAATTTTTGTTTCATGTTTGTCCGAACTAGCAGTGGGAGCCTGTTTAAAGACGGAATTGATTGTGTCTGTGTGCAGTTTTGGCTCTGTGCGCACCACACGCTATATATTCCCAGGTGAGGTCAGCATAAATAATCAAACTTTGATTTATTACCAGTATATGGCACTTGCGTCAAGCAGTGTCTGTCTCACTGTAAACAGTGTCCGTTTTGTAAATGTTTTTTGACCATCACTGTTTTTATTGACTGCAAAAAAAAAAAGTTCCCAGACAGGAGACTTGAAAGACGCAGGGGATCATGCAGCTTGTTTTCTCAGCTTGCCATTTTCAACTTCACGCTAATGTGTGCAGAACTGTGAATCATCAACTGATTTAACGTACATAGTTAATAGGACAACTTCTCTATGCAGAAAGTTGACCCACGTGAAACATTGGTGAAGTGTGTCCGTCTACACAGTGATACAGGTGCATTAGCAGAGGTTACAACTGTGCATGTCTATTTGGCGCTTTATTTTCATTGCCAAAGTGTATGATCCAGATGCGTTATTAAACTAGAGATGAGCATTTGCAAATGCTGTGGGTGGTGAACAGTGCGGTTGTTTTTTTTACAGAGAACCGTTATACACCTAATATATAGATAGATAGATAGATAGATAGATGGATATATAGATAGTCACATTTATATTAAATCATGTATACATTTATTTGAAAAAAATAGCATCAAAATATTTACATACATAAAAGCTTATCTTGTATAATACACTTGTGTTAAAAACAGTTGGCATAATGTTAGTGGACATTTCAGGTGAATAAAGCTGCTAAATAATCACAGATTCAAAAATATTAACAGAACTTCAACTAGAAGGTAATAATGTTACTTAACCAATCTGATGTTGTTGTTGCATTTTCATCAGTAGACCCTTATAATGAAATGCATGCTGTTTTTTTCTTCAATCATTGGCTTGGATCATAAGCAGAGAACATGAAACATAAGTACTGTTTCTCAGATGTTGCATGTTTTAAAAATGCACCCTTAACCTTTTTTAAATGTTTTCACTGTAATATTCTAATCGCAAAAGACTTCAGAATATGAAAGTTGAGTTTAAGCTTTAATTTCATTCCAAGTTTGTGAACATTGTAGTTTTTGATATAAAACAAAGCATTTGTTTTATAGACACATTCAAAGGGCCCACCTGTTGGCCACTGACAGTTATCAGGTTTAAAATGGGCATGTAAGACGGCCTTGGTAGCACCCCCATTTTCACCTACAGTCACGAAAACGTACGTGGTACTTATATAGTTCCCATCAAGCTGGACAACTTTCACAATTATAATTATTAGCTCCGCCCAACATGAAGTCATCCATTTTGGATTTTTTGAATATTGCATTCTCTGAATTTTTAAATAATACTCTTAGGTGATTCATGAGACTGTCACCACATTTAGACAACATTATGCCAAGATATTGAAGATGCTAAATTGCCAACAGATTTGGAAATATCGAATTGTGTTACCATAGTGAGGCATTAAATTAAAGGTAAAATATGGGAAACAGCAATGTCTCACCTCTTCTGTGTGCAATTTGTGATTTAGATCAAAATTGAGATGCATGTTTGGGGCTAATCACATGGATTTGACTATTTTGGGTTACGGACATGGCGCCACCACTGGGCAGCAGGAAGTGTGGCTCTTACAAGAGACTTCAAAATAGTTCTCTTATATTTACCCAAGTTGCTTCAAAATTGTTTAGAATAATGTAAAATGACAAAATGAATGTGTCCTCCTTGCATTGTTTTCCGAAAGCCAAATGGACCCATGGTGCTTGGGCCTGTCATTGCTGCTTGCAGCTATATTTAAATTTGGACTCTTGTAGCCTCTGTCTGGCCCTCCCCATCACTGGAAGAAAAGACTAAGAACGTTTAATATAGGCTACCAATTAAAAAAAAAAAAAAATCTATTGGCAGACTAACTGTCTTTATTTCAACAGATTATCAAATCAGCACAATCCAATGTCGGTCGACCTCTAATTTGTATTTATTTATATAATGGTGCAGAAACCAATTTTTATGTGATATATATGTTGAAAACATGTCTTGAGTATTTAAAACTTGAATACAGTGCATCCGGAAAGTATTCATAGTGCTTCACTTTTCCCACATTTTGTTATGTTACAGCCTTATTCCAAAATTTATTAAATCCATTATTTTCTTCAAAATTCTACAAACAATACCCCATAATGACAACTTTAAAAAAAAAGTTTGTTTGAAATCATTGCAAATTTATAAAAAAACAAAAAACTAAAAAAATCACATGTACATAAGTATTCACAGCCTTTGCCATGACACTCAAAATTGAGCTCAGGTGCATCCTGTTTCCACTGATCATCCTTGAGATGTTTCTACAACTTGATAGGAGTCAACCTGTGGTAAATTCAGTTGATTGGACATGATTTGGAAAGGCACACAACTGTCTATGTAAGGTCCCACAGTTAACAGTGCATGTCAGAGCACAAACCAAGCCATGAAGTCAAAGGAATTATCTGTAGACCTCTGAGACAGGATTGTATTGAGGCACACATCTGGGGAAGGGTACAGAAAAATGTCTGTAGTATTGAAGGTCCCAATGAGCACAGTGGCCTCCATCATCTGTAAATGGAAGTTTGGAACCACCAGGACTCTTCCTAGAGCTGGCCACCCTGCCAAACTGAGTGATCGGGGGAGAAGGGCTTTAGTCAGGGAGGTGACCTAGAACCCGACAGTCACTCTGACAGAGCTCCAGCACTTCTCTGTGGAGAAGAGAACCTTCCAGAAGAACATCCATGACTGCAGCACTCCACCAATCAGGCCTGTATGGTATAGAGGCCAGATGGAAGCCACTCCTCAGTAAAAGGCACATGACAGCCTGCCTGGAGTTTGCCAAAAGGCACTCTCAGACCATGAGAAAACTTCTCTGGTCTGATGAAACAAAGATTGGTCTGAATGGCAAGCATCATGTCTGGAGGAAACCAGGCACCACTTATCACCTGGCCAATACCATCCCTACAGTGAAGCATGGTGGTGGCAGCATCATGCTGTGGGGATGTTTTTCTGTGGCAAGACTGGAGTGAAGGTTCATCTTCCAACAGGACAACAACCCTAAGTGCACATTCAAGATAACAAAGAGTGGCAACAGGACAACTCTGTGAATGTCCTTGAGTGGCCCAGCCAGAGCCTAGACTTGAACCTAATTGACCATATCTGGAGAGATCTGAAAATGGCTGTGTACTGACACTCCCCATCCAACCTGATGGAGCTTGAGAGGTCCTGCAAAGAAGAATGGGAGAAACTGCCCAAAAATAGGTGTGCCATGCTCGTAGTATCATACACAAAAAGACTTGAGTCTGTAATTGGTGCCAAAGGTGCTTCAACAAAGTATTGAGCTAAGGCTGTGAATACTTGGGTACATGTTTTGTTTTTGTTTATTTTTAATAAATTTGCAAAGATTTCAAACAAACTTCTTTCACATTGACATTATGGGGTATTGTTTGTAGAATTTTGAGGAAAATAATTAATTTAATCCATTTTGTAATAAGGCTGTAACATAACAAAATGTGGAAAAAGTGATGCACTGTATATCCTACCCTGTTTTACTGATAAACAATGTTAAGGCCATGTTGAATGTGTGCCCCTGCCTGAGTCTGTGATACATTATTTTTAGATTGTGTGGGTTTGTTTTGGTATGGGGATACAGTATTTATTTAATTGACTCATGTCTTGAAAAAGATCTTTAAAAGTCTTAAATTAGATTTTAAAAACTGCAGCAACCCTGTACCATTCTAGCGCTTGGTATACAAATGAATGTAAACTTAATGTTATTACTTGTAAATTGTTCAATTTATTACAAACATTGACTGCTCATATCATTATTATATACCATTTCATTATATAATAATAATTGATACAGGGTTTGCATAAGGTCCTTAATTAAGCTGAATTAGGTCCTTGAATTAAGCTTTTAGACATTTAATTACTAGAATGCCTGGAAAATCGACATGCTTTGCTAAAAAGTGCTTGAAATTAAAAGCTTATACATTTAGCATGCCTGAGAAACGCATTCACTTTCCATATATCTTTTGATTATTTTCACGATATCCTCTACTCACAGAGTACATATGTGATCTGCCCAGGATTGGAAGGGGCCATCTGGCTGACATAAAATGCAACCAACCAATCTCATTTTACGGTTAATAGGCCGTAAAAACAAGTAGGCTTACACAAAATATTCTACTGTATATTAGGATATATTGCCCTATAAATAACAAGGCTTGGTGTCAAACTGAAGAGAAGTTTAATGGGAAATTTTTGGTTATATATTCATTGTCATAATTTTTATTATTTGAATTCCTTTTTTATTATATTGTATTTAATAATGCTTTATAAAATAGTATCTACGTATTGTATATTAATGTATTTTATTTATCTAGATTCCTTGCCTATTTATCTTGTTGATGTTGGGAATATTATTTTGCTAAAAATTGTTCCCGCTGGAGGTTTACTGAGGGGGAACACGCTTGGTGAGAAGAGCGGAGAAAGGAATAGTTGTGGTCTCACCGATGCTACTGTCAATGCTGTTTGTTCGGGAGACATTTAATAAAGATGCTTGAATAATACCTCATCTGTATTCCATGGTATTATTATGATACATGTGCCCAGTGGAGACATAGATGCTGCTGTTGCAGACAACACTAAAGACCGCTTCACCCAGGATGCACTGGATTCCCTTTAATGCGCTCAGTGCACGAAAGCATACTGAACCGAACTCTGAGCTCATCTCTGATCATGAGATTACTTTTAGAGCATAGAACCGTGCTGAAACACTGTATTAACCCTCTGGGGTCTGAGGGTATTTTGGGCCCTGGAGAAGTTTTGACATGCCTTGACATTTGTGCTTTTTTCAGTTGCTTAAAAACATATTAATGGCTAAAGTGTGATAACACTGTATTCAGCACAAACAGGGCTACAATAATATGTGAGCAACATGTGTGTGCATGTTTGTATTTTTGAGAAAATAACGTTTATGCATGGTTTTTGAAAAAACTAAGATTTTAAGTCACTGAAATAAGGTCATATAACATATACTAAACATTTGTCCACAAGACTTTTGAGAACTGGATCTTGTAGCCTAGAGTTTTTGCTACAAAATGATGTGAAAACCATCCTGATCATTCATTCATACAAAACAATATAGTAATTTAACTTTTGTAAGACAATTTTAGTGTTGAAAGGTAATATGCGAGGAGGCGTGAATGATCATGAATATTTAGGTATTTCACACCTGAGAGACAATGACCCCACCCCTGGGACAATCAATGAGGAATGTGACAGAAAGAGAATGAATGTGAGGAGACTTAATGATCAGAATCAAGTTTTAAGTTAAAAGAAGATATCTGACTATATATTTTCTTTACATAAAGACTTTACTTAATTTTTAGACCTACACTACCGTTAAAAGAAGTCTCTTCTCCTCAACAAGACTGGATTTATTTGATCCAAAATACAGAAACAATATTGATATTCTGAACTCATTTTACAATTTAAAAGAATGGTTTTCTATTTGAATATATTGTAAAATGCAATTTGTGATCAAAGCATGATTTTCAGCATCATTACTGCAGTCTTCAGTGTCACATGATCCTTCAGAAATCATAATAATATGCTGATTTTCTAATATGGGCATATTTAAAGTGCATTTTACTCATTTAACCTGAACACATATTTGCAAGCACAAGCTTTGTTGATGATAATGAGGCATAAACACTAGATAAAATATAATCTAAACGTTCATATTATTTTTATATCATATTACATATCATATTTATATTATACAGCATACAATTGAAATGCCTGCTTTAGCCGTGTTTAGATGTAACTAAAACTTGCTTATTAGGACATATTTCAAATGTCAATACTCTGAATCCTGGCTGGCAAGTCTGGAAACAGTCCCACTAGTAAAATATGTTCAAGTTTATATAAAATAGCATGTCAACTAATGAAAACAAATTGACTTACTCGTCTGAAATTGTATCCTAGGCTGGATCAAGTCTCTCTTCAAAATACAAATGTTCATCGGAGTCCCGCTCTTCTTCTGATGAAAATGTTAACTCTTCCTTACAATACTGGAGCTTTCTCACTTGTGTATCATTGCAAACGCGCAGAAAACTGAATGAATTTTGTTTACATTATACCTCACAGTGGGTGCGTGTACATTTGCGTTGATCGTCTCAGCACATTAGCGTATGAATGGCGCACTCTGCTGGTGGGTGGGATCACATTACAAATAATTAGATGAACCGGTAAAAACTGAACATCACTTTGTTTCAAACAGATTGCATTGCAGGAGAATATTTGTTTTAAATTTGAATTGGTTTATTAAAACGTAGGCATTTAAAGCTTTCTTTAGACATGTTTCATGTTTGTGTGATAAGTATTCACATTTTGGTGACATATGCTTGTGAACACAGAGACTGCTGACAGATCACCCTTTTTATTTTCTTTATTTTACAAAAGCACAATGTTTCATTGTTATTATGAGTGTACACAAATAAAAGTAGACCCTTTATAGTCTCTAATGATGTCTTACACTTATCTGTATACCCAAAAATGACGGAGTATTTTAAGTTGTTTCTGCTGTAATGACGAAAATATCCAGCAGGACGCACCGGCGCGTCCATCGACCCCAGAGGGTTAATGCATTAACATAATCATAAGTGGGTAGAGGAGCCCAAAACTGTACTCAAGTAAAAGTACAATTACTTTTAAAAAAAATATTACTCAAGAAGTAAAAGTAATAACATAAATAATTACTTGAGTAAAAATAAGAAAGTATCCATTTAAAAAATACTCAAGTTGTGAGTAACTCGTTACTTTCACAAATGACATAATAGAAGTTAACTCCTTATTTTGAAAGTGAATGGTGAGGGAGACTGTCGGTCCCTATCATTCTGTCTAACATATTTTGTGTTCCACATAATGCAAAGCATTGCAGGGGTTTGGTACAACATGAGTGTAGTGAAATGATGACAGAATAATACATTATGGCTGAGCTATCACTTTAAAGATGTAATTTACCCAAAAATGAAAATTCTCTCATCATTTACTCATGCCATCCCAGATGTATATTACATTCTTTCTTCTGCAGAACACAAATTAAGATTTTTAGATTTTTTTTTTTAGCTCTGTTGGCCAACATTTTTATGCTCAAAAGCACATAAATGCTGCATAAATGTAATCCATAAGTAGTTAAATCCATATCTTCTGAAGTGATATGATAGGTGTGGGTGAGAAACGGATACATATTTGTCATTTTTTGCTAGACAGCAGGGGCGATATGCAGAGAAAGTGAATTACCAAAAACACAAGAAGAATGTGAAGGTGATCTGTTTCTCTGTTTCTTACCCACACCTATTACATTCCTTCTGAATATATTGATTTAACCACTGGAGTCTTTTTGATTACTTTTATGATGACTTATGTGATTCTATTTGGCTTTAAAATGCTGCCACCCATAAACTTGCATTGTATTGACCTACAGAGCTTCATTTGAGTTCAGCAGATGAAAGAAATTCATACACATCTGGGGTGGCACGAGGATGAGTAAATAATAAGGGCTCTTGACAGATCTGGATGAATTTGTCAATAAATGAGGTCTGGAAACATTTCTAGTAATTATTATGGTGAAAACATGAAAATGTCCTACAGAGACATTAAATATAATGCTGAAATATAAACAAAAGCAAGATCAGGCTTTATTAATAACACCTTTCGCTATTTCATAGCTTTTAAAGTCCTGCACAGATTATTATTTCAGTGTAGTTATGGTTTTCAGTGTCGAAAGAATTTAGATCATTAGTTCTGTACAGCAGTACCACTTCTCTCTAAATGCAGAGTGCACAGCCTAGCGCATAGGGCAGCAACACCGATCGTGAAACAATCGCTGTGTCTGAAACCACCCCTATCCACTATATAGTGCACTATTTCAAGTGTCTGACATTTTGTAGGATTGTCTGAATTCTGAGTGAGCCACTCATTCCTTACTTTTTTTCACTCATAATTACCCACAATGCACTGTAATTTCGAGTGTACATTTGATGTACAGTCGACGACGGGTAATTGCCCACAATCCACCACACGGCAGACGTACGAGCTGGGAGTCTACTGCTTCTCCTGCAATGTTTTCTTTCATGGGGAATGTATTAAATTACTTGATTAACATAACATATAGAGAGGTAAAACATTCAGATACATTTTACTTCATCAAATGTGTTTACTCTTTATATTAACACACTGTATATATTAAAAATGACAAACAGAATGAAGATTTATTGTGTGTGTGTGTGTGTGTGTGTGTGTGTGTGTGTGTGTGTGTGTGTGTGTGTATATATATATATTTAAGAGATAAATGGTAAGGTAGGATAAGACAAGTAAGGTCCAAGAAGTTTAAAAGTTCATATGTAATGTTGTTTCTGTGACAGCCCCAGAGATCCGACACTTTGTGTATACGTCATCATCCGAATTCACGCACTTATTTCGTTCACTCATTGCTGATATAGTGCACTAAATGCCATTCACTATATAGGCAGAAATGTTGTCTATTCGCTTCTAGTTGTCAATCACGCAAACAGCAGAGTTAAGGCATTTATTTACACTTAACTTTAATATAGTTAATTTATAGTTAATCCGCCTGAAGTAGCTGTGATAATTTCCAGTACCCCCTGCTCATGACATTCAGGACGCAGGACAAAGAGCACTGATATATTGCTGCACTACAAATGTACACTTAAAAACTGATGTCATAAGAGCCCAGTTTTAGAATCACCCTGGAAATTACCATCACATACACACAGAAAAGTCTGTGTTAGCATTAGAGCCAAAACTTACCTCAATGTGCTGCCTTAAGTTAAAACTGTGATTTTTAATCTTGAAATATCAGCTTGTCTTGTTGTTAAATGAAGGTATTGCATGACAAAACTATTCTTTTGTTCACTTTGTTTCACTTTGAAGTGTTTGATGCTACAGCAGTGATTGAGTGACAGTCTGTGACAGAAGCATGCGCAGCTGTGTGAACTTCGGTAATTGGGTATCGTCGGCATATCAGTGGAAACTTAATCCACGATTCCTGATAATATCTCCCAGGGGAAGCATATACAAGGAGAAAAGCAGAGGCCCTAAAAGTGATCCCTTTGGCACTCCATACTTTTGTTTGGTTAGACAATTCCTCATGTACATAGACAAAGTGGTAGCGGCCTGCTAAATAGGACCTAAACCATGCAAATGCAACTCCACAAATGCCAACATAATTCTCTAGCCTATTCAAGAAAATGTTGTGATCTATCATGTCAAATGCAGCACTAAGATCTAAAAGCACTAGAAGTGAAATGCAGCCGTGATCAGATGTTAAGAGCAAGTAATTTGTAAGTGAGTACAGTCTCTGTACTGTGATGAGGCCTAAATCCTGACTGAAATTGTTCATATACTATTTCTCTGTAGAAATGAACATATTTGGGAGGATACTACATTTTCTAGAATGTTTGACATAAACGGGAGATTTTAAATTGGTCTATATACTGGCCAGTTCTCCAGGATCATGTTGGGGCTGCTTAATAAGCGGTTTAATAACTGCCATTTTAAATTTTTTTGGGACATGTCCTGAGGATAGCAAGGAGTTAATAATATTAAGAGGAGGTTCTGAAATACCCGTTTAAAGAGCTTAGTTGGTATTGGATGTTGTGGCTTTTGATGTTTCGAAATGTTTTGTTAGCTCTTCATGACAGTGAAGGATTGAAGTTGCATGTGAGGAAAATTATGAGACTGTTTTTTGAGGTGGTTTGACAGATGATTACATAATTCCTATTTTATTTCTGATTATTTCAATTTTATCAGTAAAGAAATTCATAAAGTCATTACTCTTGTGCTGCGACATAATATCTGGTTCTGTTGAGGCTTTATTTCTAACCAATTTAGTAGAGATTTGCAATTTTCTTGGCCGATTCCGATTTTTTTTTTGTTTTGTTAGTGTGACCTGGCAATACCGATTTTTTTTGTTTTGTTAGTGTGACCTGGCAATACCGATTTTTCCCGATTCCGATTTTCTTTCTAATAACTATAATTGACAGCATATACAAACAAAAATATACGTTAAAAGTTACAGGATCTTCTCTGACTCAAACAACTCTCAAAATAAAGTGCTCTGTGACTGGAAAGAGGTAGAAATAACAATTAACTGAAAATTAGTTGCTTTATATAACAAAACATTTTCCACTATTTTATAAATTGACCTTTTTCTCTTTTTTACTTGTCTATCAAAACAATTCCAAAGATTACAAGCCTATGAACAAAACTGTCAAATAAGTGTCTAATACGCTCAACATTGACATTAAGCTTACGTTAGATGTCCAAATATCAGTTGTTAAACTGATTGCTGCTCCGGGATCGGCTTGTAACAGACTTCGTGTGTGACATGACATGAGATTAAACAACTCGGGCAATGTGACGTTGGAAAATTACCGCCTACTTGATATTGTTTATTTTGGGCTGAGGAAATGTATCCAATTTCTTAAGCCTCCTTCATCAACTATGGAGAACGGCTGGTCATTCAGGGCCATGAATTCCATAATTTTGCTCGTAATTGCTTTGGTCTTTTTGCTGCTCATACCAAGGAAAAATAGGAGAGGCTGCTGACTTGTGGTTGGCTCTGAGCTTCTTGAAACTGGGCATGTTCAGCTGGGTGTGGGTGTTTTAATTGTCTAATTAGGTTTGTTGAACTGAACGTTATTGTGGTGGTTCCCCCACGGTTTAATTTAGCCTTATAATTATTACAAATTGCGAACTTTTGTGTCTTCACTCATAGTGAAGAACTTCCATGCCAACGACATGTTTACATGCGGCTGTGACGTTATTGCCTGCGATACTGACAACAAAACGTACCGGCTCGGAATCAGAAAGATGTGAGACTGGTCACCAGTCCGGGCCGAGCATACGGAACATCGGCTGGTTCCGGTCCCTGGCCGGTCGATCGATGCATCTCTTCAATTTATCCACAGTACTAAACACCTAGGATTGTTGTGGTTATTTTCTATGAGTTTACTAAAATATGCTGATCTGTAGGACTGAAAAGATTAGTCGACATTATCGACAACGTTGACAATAAAAAAAATTGTTGACAAAAATTGTAATTATCGAATAGTTGTTTTATCTCTTTTAACCTAACATGAGATCACATTAAACTGTAATAATGATGCACGAGAGAATTACACAGCTCACAGTCCAGATGCACTCTGAACTTTCCAAAAAGCTTCAGGTGATGTACATGTACAAGGGAATTATACAAAAATACCAAATAAGTAAGTACAGAAGCACTCTCGCTGTGGAATAAGTGGAGTTGGAGCTCTTTAAATGAAACACCCCGGTGTTACATCGTAAATGCAGTTTTTATAGCTTCATTAAAGTTCAAATAATAAGGAAGCGGGTCATGTAATTAACTACAAACTCTGACACTGGCATTTCTCTATGCGGTCAGCGCCTCTTCTATGAGTTGCGCGAATGTCCCAATCTAAGGGGGAGAGATTGAAACTGCATCCGGCTGATACACGCTTGATGACGCGATGACTCGTGACTTATTGAATCATAATATATGTGTCACTGTGCATTTTTAGCGTAAATTGCCAATACGCAGCTTTATTAATAAGAGAGAGTTTGTTTTTTTGTGAGTTGGATGGAAGTGAACAGAAAGGTGAGAGAGGGTAGTCTTCGCCCCATTATACACTTAAAATACATTTATGACTTGTTTTGGTTTGTTTTCCAATAAAAATATATACAGCTAATTTAAAACAATGTACATTTTCTTTAGCAGCTATACTGCAGAAGAAAAAATTGCTATCTGAGAATGTTGAATATAATATTACAAATATTTTAAAATATATAAAAATCCATTAAAAATAAAAAATGCATTCACCTGAGATGCAGCATATATGATATTTATACTTGCTTTTAGAGAATAGATAAGTGAAAAAATACACGTATATACAAAATACACTTATATTTAAGATGCTTTCTCTTAAAGCAAGTCTAAAAATCTTATGTTGCTTTGCAAGTAAATGTATCTTGTTAAGGATTTTTAGACAATTTTAAAAGGAAAACAATACAAACACTTGATAACAATATTTTTTTTTACAGTGAATTAAAAGTATTTTGTTCCCCCTTCAATTCAGTGAATGTCATTTAGAGGTATTTTTAAAAGATGATTTTTTTTCCTCTTCATTGTTATTAAGCACGTTTAATACAACCTTTTAAGCCTGGGCACAAGCTGAATAATCAGTTAAGAGCTAATGATTAATCATTGCGATAATCGCTGAATAATCGTTCTAATAATAGTTAGATGAATCGATTATCAAAATAATTGTTAGTTGCTGCCAAATTACTAGAGAGGAAAGCGGCACCTTCCCTGGAGAGAAGGTCCAGTCTACCCCAAAAACTCTTCCAATTGTCTATAAATCCAATTCTATTCTCCAGACACCACTCAGACATCCAGCCATTCAGTGACACTAATCTACTATAAACCTAGACACCACAATGAGCAGGGAGGGGACCAGACCACCCAAATTTATGACCGCCCCATCACCCAAAATACAAAGTCTGAGGCAAGGTAAAATTTGAGTGCCCAAAATTTCACACAAACAACTCTGAACCTCCAACTTCTGATTGGCATTGCCAGCAGGTGGGTGTGTATTTAAGGCTAAGCCTATATTATCTAGAGGGGGTCCAATAAAATCTTAAATTTCATAAGCCGAACCCTTGCATCTCTAGATGTATACTTGACATTTTTTAGAATCCTAGCACACACGCCTTCCTCCAGTACAAATTTCAATCTTTCTCCCATTATCTTTTGACAGAAGTTAAAGCTCTGTCCCCCAAACTCTGAATTAGCAGGGAGTAATACACTGATGCCTCATGGCCTTTTCCAAAAGCAGTAATCACCTCTCCCAAAGTATCTGCTACTTTAGGGGATTGTGTGCTGCTCCCAAAAACAATACAGAGCAGGTGGCGCAGCTTTAAATACCTATAAAACTGAGATCTGGGAATCCCAAAATGATGAACCAAATTATCAAATGATCTCCACTCTCATACAGGTCACGGAGTGTAGTAACCCCTCTCACAATCCACTCTGTACAACAATGAGCCACATGTCTGAGACCGAATGCATAATAATAAAACAAAATCTTGGGTAGGCCTTGCCCACCTTTGTCGGCCTATGTAACTTGTTGAAATGCAATCTGGGACGTTTACTATTCCAAGTAATGGAATTCGCTATGCTATCAAATTGCTTGAAAACATAGAGGGGGGCATCTACAGGTAGAGATTGTAGCATGTAGTTTAATTTTGGAATGCAATTCATTTTAATAATATTAACCTTCCCAATCATATATAAATGTAATGAAGCCACATCACATGAAAACTTTTTTATTAAATTGTCAAAATTAACTAAAATCACACACATTAGCTGGGGATAAAATGCCCAAATACTTAATGCCCTGTTTGGGGCACTGGAAGATGCCCGTCTGAAAAGCCATTACTGGGTAGTACGTTGTCAGAGCCAAAGCTTCGGATTTAGACCAATTGACTCTGTAACCTGAAAACTTAGAGAAGGAACTAAATCTTCTTATTGTTATTATTGTCATCATCATCATTATTACTACACTAAAAAATATATTCATAAAATTTTCTTATCTCTAATATAATGGTTCCAAAAATAATAATGAAATGTGGGCTGAGACCTTATCACAAAGCGGATACAGATACAATGTTAAGGTCCACCCCATCAAATATATTCTTCACTGTACTTTTCTTTTTATTCTTTTTTTCACTCAAGTGTGAACACCCTTTCTTGAACCATATTTCTAATGGCAATTACCTATTACTACATTTTGTCAGAAGGAAACACTTACTAGGATTTCTTTTATATATATTATTAATAATATTGACGTTCAAATTGCAATATTTTTCCAAAATAATCACAATGTTTTTTTCATCCAAATCATTCAGCCCTAGTTACAGAAACAATCCTGACCAGAGCACCCCTAATTTGTGATAATCTTGGACGCATTAAACAAATCAGTAGTGTTTTCCTCTTTATTCACTTCCCAGCAAATTATTAATGGGCTGCATAATTATTAATGCCTGCATAATTTTTAGATATCACTGCAAAATAAACTCCTTAAATGACTTTAAACCTTCATTTCTTTTCAGTAAATGGCCTTTTTTGTATTGATATTTATTTTATTTTTTTTTAAATCTGACTAAGATAAGTCACAAAATATTTTTTTTGTGGTGGGGCTAGAGAAAATATTGTCAGGCCAAGTGCAATAGGCTATTGATCTATTGAATCAAATCCTTATTATTGAGCCCTGCACTTAAGTTAAATGGCTTTGTAATGACATGAGTAAATTGATATACATTTTTTGAAAAAAATGATATTCCTTTAATGTGACGTGTAGATTGTTTTACAGACACTGGACTCCAGGTCTTCTAATGTAGACATTTCCAGCTCAAACTGCCCCTACATCAACTGCCGCTACTGTGACGTCCTGCACCTCCAGATCAGGGACGGACTCACTAACAGGATCTCCACCTCACTTGGCTGTCTCTGCTTACCTCACTTCTTGTTTGCATGTGGTTTCACCGGCACGCTGGATTTCAAAAACTGGGCGGAAACTAATGGGATACAAACATGTCAGAAGTTGGAGAGCGTCGGCCAGTCAACACTGACTACGCTGTTTCCGTGCTGGAGCAACTCAAGTTCTTCTATGAGCAGAAGTTGTTGACTGACATCACTCTGCTGGTGGAGGACAATGAGTTCCCTTGCCATAAGATGGTGCTGGCCACCTGCAGCTCATACTTCAGGTGGGTTTGTGTTTAAATGATGTCATGGACTCTCTGTCTCCTTCTACCTTAACCCTCTGGAGTCGACGGACACGCCGGCGGGTCCTGCTGGATAATTTTTCGTAATTACAGTGGAAACAACTTAAAATACTCCGTCATTTTGGGGCATACAGATAAGTTTAAGATATCATTAGAGACTATAAAGGGTCTACTTTTATTTGTGTACACTCACAATAACAACAAAACCTTGTGCTTTTGTAAAATAAAGAAAACACGTCACAAAAATGAATTGAAACTCCACGAATACTTGTCACATAAACATGAAACATATGTCTAAAGAAAGCATAAAATGTCTACTTTTAAATAAAACAATTCAAATTTAAAACATATATTCTCCTGCCATGTAATCTGTATGAAACAAAGCGATGTACAATTTCTCCTGGCTCAGCTAATTATTCCTAATGTGATCACACCCACGGGCAGAGGGCACTATTCATACGGTAATGTGCTGAGATGATCAATGCAAATGGTAAATGCGTAACAAGTTCATTCACTTTTCTGCGTGTTTGGAAGATGGCATGATACACAGGTCATTTAGTTTTACTTACATTAGTTGACATGCTATTTTATATAAACATGTACATATTTTACTTGTGAGACTGTTTCCAGACTTGCAAGCCAGGAATTCAGAGTATTGAAATTTGAAATGTGACTCCTAATAAGCAAATTTTAGTTACATTTAAATGTTGTTTTGGCTAAAGCAGGCATTTAAATTGTATGCTGTATGATGTAAATATGATATGTAATATGGTATCAAAATAATATTAATGTATAATTATATTTTAACTAGTGTTTATGCTGCCTCATTATCATCAACAAAGCTTGTGCTTGCAAATATCTGTTCAGGTGTAAATGAGTAAAAAAACCTTTTAAATATGCCCATATTAGACTGCAGTAATGATCACAAATTGCATTTTACAATATATTCAAATGGAAAACTGTTCTTTTAAATTGTAAAAAGTTCACAATATCACCGTTTTTACTATATTTTGGATCAAATAAATGCAGCCTTGGTGAGCAGAAGAGACTTCTAAAACTTTTAAACGGTAGAGTAGGTCTAACATTTTTAAGTAAAGTCTTTATGTAAAGAAAATGTATAGTCAGATTACTACTTTTAACTTAAAACTTGATTTTGATCATTAAGTCACCTCACATTCATTCTCTTTCTGGAACATTCCTCATTGATAGGCCCAGGAAGGTGTTTGTCTCCTCGGGTGTAAATCACATCAATATTCATGATACTGTACACCTCCTCACATATGACCTTTCAACACTAAAAGTGTATTACAAAAGTTAAATGACTACATTGTTTTGTATGAATGAGTGATCAGGATGGTTTTCACATCATTGTGTAGCAAAAACTGTAGGCTACAAGATCCAGTTGTTTAGTATGTGTTATATGTCCTTATTTCAATTACTTAAAATTTTTGTTTTTTCAAAAACCACGCATACATTTTCTCAAAAATACAAACATGTACATACATGTTGCATTAGCCATTAATATGTTTTTAAGCAACTGAAAAAAGCACAAATGTCAAGGCATATCAAAACTTCTTCAGGGTCCAGAACACCCTCAGACCCCTGAGGGTTAATATCACTCACAAAAAGACAAACCTTCATTCTCATCACTTCCATTTTTTTTAATAGATGGTTACCATAAAACAAGGTGTATATATAATACAAGTATATCCCATCAAAATATTTTGTCTATTCCTTTGATGGTAGAGTTCTTAGTCTGAGACGTTCAAATGTAGTTTTCACTTTTTGAAATAACTACTTTTCAAAACTCAACTGTTACACTGATGGCCAAAAGTTTGGAATAACATACAGATTTTTCTTTTTTGTTTGGAAATTGGTACTTTAATTCACCAAAGTGGCATTCAACTGATCAAAAAGTATGGTCAGGACATTACTGATGTAAAAAAACAGCACCATCACTATTTGAAAAATGTCATTTTTTATCAAATCTAGAGAGGCCCCATTTCCAGCAACCATCACTTATACACCTTATCCTGGAGTAATCATGCTAAATTGCTAATTTAGTACTAGAAAATCCCTTTACATTATATTAAACACAGCTGAAATCTATTTGGTTCATTAAATGAAGCTTAACATCATCTTTGTGTTTGTTTTGGAGTTGCCACAGTATGCAATAGACTGGCATGTCTTATGGTCAATATTTGTTCAAAAATGGCAAAAAAGAAACTGCTTTCTCTAGAAACTCATCAGTCAATCATTGTTTTGAGTAATGAAGGCTAGACAATGCTTGAAATTGCCAAAACAAATTTTATACAAAGGTGAACACTAGAGTTTCACATCAGAGTTTCTAGTTTGAGAAATGGATGCCTCACATCTATTTCAGGGGTGCTGGCCTTATGGGATGAATTGCAAAGAAAATGCCACTTTGAAACAGAAAAAAAGGATAGAGTGGGCAAAGAAACAGACATTAGACAACATATAATTGGAAAATAGTGTTATGGATCTTAAGCCCATTGAACTTTTGTGGGATCAGCTAGACTGTAAGGTGCATGAGTAGTGCCCGACAAGACAGCTACATCTATGGCAAATGTTATATTCTAATTGTCAAAAATTCTAATTGTAATATTAATTTTTCACATTATTAATGTCCTGATTGTAATCAGTTGAATGCCACTTTGGTACCAATTTATTTCCATAAGAACAAAATCGTCTGTTACGTACGTAACCTTGGTTCCCTTGATGAATATATATATATATATATATATATATATATATATATATATATATATATATATATATTAGTGTTGTCACGGTACCAAAATTTCAGTAGTCGGTACCAATACCAGTGAAAATTCACGGTACTCGATACCATTTTCGGTACCAAAGCAAAACACAAAACAGGTTACTAAACAATACTCTTTTATTAACAAAGTCTACAAAACATTAGCAGCAGAACTAAGAACAAAAATATGCCATTGAGCAACACTTAAATATCGAATTTTTTAATTATAACAAAACTGAACAATGTATGCTTAAAAGTATTTTTGAACACTTATATAAGAGTTGCTTCAACTTTAGCAACTTTTAATTTAAGTTTTTACCAAGTACTAAATAAACAAGCATACAATAGAATGAATAAAAAACAATTTCCAAACTAATTTGCAAATTATTCTCGTATTAATAAAGCTGCATATTGCAATTTTTCTTCACGATAAGAAATGCACAGTGACATATATTATGATCAAATAAATTGTGAGCAATCGCGTTCTAATCTAGCTGCATTAAGCGTCCGCACTCGAGGGATGAGAGTCCCCGAGGCAGAGTCTCTCTCAGCCTGGTGCAGGCAATCTCTCCCCCGTAGATCGGGACATTCGCGCAATTCATAGAAGAGGCACCGACCACACAGAGAAATGCCAGTTTCTGAGTTTATAGTTATTAACATGATCTGCTTCTGTATTATTTGAATTTAATAAAGCTATAAAGCATTAAATATAACTGCATTTAAGATGTAATGCCGAGGTGTTTCCTTTAAAGAGCTCCGACCTCCACTTATTCCACAACGGTACATGCTTCTGAATGTACTTTTTTTTAATCATTCCCTAATACTTTGGGATCTACATAAAATAAACTGTGAAAGTTTAGAGTGCATCTGGACTGATCTGTGTAATTCTTCCTCTCCTCCGTCAGGCGTGAACTGCAGTGCTGCTCTCACGCGACATCGTTGCAGTTTAATGTAATTTCATGTTACGTTAAATGTGATCAAACGACAATTTTCTCGTCAATTTTGTATTTTCGACGATGTCGATAATGTCGACTAAACGTTTCAGCCCTAATACAAATGATAATATGCTTTTAAACTCTCCTGCTTTATTTGCTTGAATAAATCCGGGTGTCTGTCTTTCATGTGCTTTATTATGTTTGATGTGTTTCCTCCTTTCGTCAGAAAATTGCGAAAGCAGCATTTACAAATACGTTTTTGCTGATCTATGATGTTTCCCTTTTCATCAGCCTCAAATACAAAGAATTTCCAAACATGGCTTTTTCCACTTTTTATTTCGACAAGATTCAGTTGAGACTCCGCAGCAGCAGCTACTTTGCTTGCCGCAATCTTTGGCTTGTTGTGAGCGTTCGAAAGTTCCTGACTCTGCATGGGTACCCATTGACCCGGTTCTCGGTACCCCGGTACCTTCAGAAATTCTGGTATCGTAAAGAATTTTTTGTTTGAGTACCGACTTGGTACCGGGGTACCGGTATTTTTGACAACACTAATATATATATATGGCCAATGAATAACAAGTGCTCTAAATAGAGAGGACTTGTGAAGAAAGAGACATTATGTATAGGTTGTAAAACCTTGCTATTGTGTTTTGCCAGGACCATCCTGCTGCAAAATGTCAATATGAGGATGCCATGTCTCTAGTTGAGTGTGCTTTAACACCAACTGTTAACTGACCCTGCGTCTCATAAGCCAGGGTAATTGCATCGACAATCCAGTGAGAAAGTCTTTGCTTGGATAAGGACATTCCTTTTGTGTGTCCTCCATATCATATAAAGAGCTGATCAGTCTGAACTGGTGGGTGCACTCAACGTATACGTATAGTGCCCGCACAGGGCACAACAAATGCAATGATTGTTCCTCATTTGAATTAAATGGAGGAGGGAAGACTGCCCGAAGGTGGTTAGGACCTTGGGTACATCGCCTTTCCTGAGTTTGACAGTGGCTCTTGAAGAAATATAAAGATTTCATGTATGGGGCAGTTTACTATGTCCTTGCAGTGTGAGAGTCACCTATCAGTGAACACCTTCCATTTTAGTGCATAGAGGCATCTTGTGGACGGTGCTCTGGCTTGTGAAATGGTGTTCATGACTGAATGCATCAGTCCTGGCGCGTATAATGGGCCCGTTTAGCGGCCACACATGCAGGTTCCACAGCTGGAGCTGGGGATGCCAGATTGTGCCTTGCGCCTGAGAGAGGAGATTCCTCCTCACTGGTATCTCCCATGGTGAGCTGTACAGCATCTCCGTCTTTTCCGGAAACCATGGCCGGTTGGCCATTTCAGTGCAACTAATAGAACTGTTTCCTTGTCCTCTTAGACTTTGTGTTTGACAAAGAGGATCAGGCATACCGGAGGAAACATATATTTGCATTTTGCTGACCATTTGTGTGCCATTGCGTCCGTACCCCACAGGGCTTGGGACTTCAAATACCAAAGGGTACAGTGGATGTTTTCCACTGAGGTAAATAGATTTATTTCTGCTTTGCCGAATATTTCCCTAATCCTCAGTACAGTTTGAGGATGAAGTCTCCAATTGCCCGGTATCACCCCTTGGCATGACAATTAGGTCTGTGCCATAAGTCATGTGCCCTGGAACATATGTTGCTCTCAGGGAGAGGAAATGAACCTCGCTCTATAGGAGGAGGTGACATGCTGGTTTCAACAGTGGCAGTGAATGAATTCCACCTTGGAGGTTTATATATGCCAAAACTGTCATATTGTCTGAGCGAACCAGGACATGACAGTTTGTTATTTCTGACTGAAAAACCTTTAAGGCTAGAATTACAACTGATAGCTCTAGGCGGTTGATAGGCCACGCCCTCCTCACACCTGTCCAGGTGCTGAAAGTCAGGCATCCATCGCACAGCGCCCCCAACCTGCATTGGAAGTGGTCACCACTTTCCGCCTGAAAACTTCTCAGCACGACACCTCTATGTTAAAATGCAGGAGCTGTCCATGGTACTAAAGCTATACAATGGTGGGATATAGTGATGCGCATGCGCCCTTGGCGCCAAGCATGTTGTGGTATGTGCCGCTTCAGCCAGCACTGAAGAGGTCTCATGTGTAAGAGACCTAATGGGATGTCGGCTGATGCCGCCGCAGTAAATCCCAATGTTTTCTGAAACAGCTTCAGAGGAACTGTTCTCCCCAGTTTGAACTGAGATAGACATTGTAGAATGGCCTGAAAGTGCACGCTCGTGAGGTGCGTGCGCACGCTCGTGGAGTCGAGTCGGACTCCCAAAAAGGAAATTTTTGGCTGGGTGAGCTTGCTCTTCGCCCAGTTTACATTGAGGCCCAAGCTGTTTAAATACTGAAACAGTAAGTCTCTGTGCAGGCATAATAGAGCATCTGGTTGTGCCTGTAACTGCCAATCGTTGAGGTAGTTCAAGATGCGTATGCCGCTCAGTCTCAGTCACTTCATGAATATGCAAGGAGCCAGAGACAGTCCAAAGGGCAGGACTTTGAATTGATACACTGTTCCCTCAAACAGAAATCTCAAAAACACCCTGTGATGTTGTAGAATTTGGTTATGAAAGTACGCATCCTTCAGATCTATCGAAGCAAACCAATCGTGTGGGCGTACATGCGATAAGATCCATTTCTGAGTAAGCATTTTGAATTGCCGCTTTATTAGTGTGCCATTTAAAGATTCATTTACATTCTCAGATCCAGGATTGGCCGAAGTCCGCCATCTTTCTTTGGGACAAGAAAATAATGGCTGTAAACACCTTTTGTGCTTGACAATTTAGCACAATCTCTATTGCTTTTTTCATGATGATCGTGTATTTCAGCTTGTAACATGGGCGGATCTTCGGATAAAACCACAGAGCGGGATTGAGCCATCTGTGCAATGCTCTGTTTGGGCATAAAGTGTCTTATAGCTTGTGATTTGCTGCTGAGCAAACGCTCAAGACCTTAAACGCTCAGCAAACTTACTCGCTGCGCCGCCAAAGAGGCTGGCTGGAAACACTGGAGGATTCAACAGAGAGATTTTTCCGTGAGGGTCAGCCATACAGTGACATACAAAAGTTTGGACACCCCTGATCAAAATTTCTGTTGCTGTGAATAGCTAAGCGGGCAAAAGATGGCCTTATTTTCAAAAGGCATGAAGTTAAAGATGACTAATTTCTTTAATATTTTAAGCAATTTAACTTTTTTTTATTTGCATCTTTTACAGTTTCAAAAAAACAAAAAAGGAAAAGGGACCGAAGCAAAAGTTTGGGCACCCTGCAAGGTCAGTATTTATTAATACCCCCTTTGGCAAGTATCACAGCTTGTAAACATTTTCGTGGCTAGCTAAGAGTCTTTCAATTCTTGTTTAGGGGATTTTTGCCCATTCTTCCTAACAAAAGGCATCTAGTTCTGTGATACTTGGGCCGTCTTGCATGCACTGCTCTTTTGAGGTCTATCCACAGATTTTTTTATGTTTAGGTCAGGGGACTGTGAGGGCCATGGCAAAACCTTCAGCTTGCGCCTCTTGAGGTCATCCATTATGGATTTTGAGGTATGTTTAGGATTTTTATACTGTAGTAGAAGCAATCCTCTTTTCATCTTCAGCTTTTTTACAGGTGGTGTGATGTTTGGTTCCAGAATTTGCTGGTATATAATTTAATCCATTCTTCCTTCTACCAGTGAAATGTTCCCCATACTGCTAGCTGCAACACAAGCCCAAAGCATAATCGATCCACCCCTGTGCTTAACAGTTGGAGAGGTGTTCATTTCATTAAATTCTGCACCCTTTTTTCTCCAAGAATACCTTTGCTCATTGCAGCCAAAAAGTTAGATTTTAACTTCATCAGTTCACAGGACTTCCAAAATGCATCAGGCTTGTTTACATGTTCATTTGCAAACTTCTGATGCTGAATTTTGTGGCGAGGATGCAGGAAATGTTTTCTTTTCATGACTCTTCCATGAAGGTCATATTTGTGCAGGTGTTGCTGCACAGTAGAACAGTGCAGCACTACTCCAGAGTCTGCTAACTCTTCCTTAAGGTCTATTGCAGTCAAACAGAGGTTTTGATTTGCCTTTCTAACAATCCTACGAGCAGATCTCTCTGAAAAATGTCTTGGTCTTCCAGACCTCAACTTGACCTCAACCTTTCTAGTTAACTACCATTTCTTAATTACATTATGCACTGAGGAAACGGCTACCTGAAAATGCTTTGCGATCATCTTATACAATTCTCCTTCTTTGTGGGCATCAATTATTTAAATTTTCAGAGAGCTAGGCAGCTGCTTAGGGAAGCCCATGGTTGCTGATTGTTGGGACAAGGTTTGAGGAGTCAGAGTATTTGTAATGCTTTGAAATTTTCATCACCTGGCCTTTCCAAACATGATTGTGAACAAGCCATAGCCCTAACAAGCTAACTGAGTTCTGAGACCTTGGTAAAAGTTATCTGAGAGCTCAAATCTCTTGGGGTGCCCAAACTTTTGTATGGTGCTCCTTTCCTTTTTTTCACTCTAAAATTGTGCAAAACAAAAATAATACACTTATCTTGCTTAAAATGTTGAAAAGAATGTTTCATCTTTAACTTTATGCCTTTTGGAGATCAATTCAGCTTCTACTCACTTAAAAATTCACAGCAACAGAAATTTTGGCCAGGGGTGCCCAAACTTTACAATGCCAATGTATATGCTGCTCCAGAATGACCAGGCTGCCCATGGACTTGCCGATGGCCTGTGCCATTTATTCCGTTTTATGCAGCGCTAAATCTGTAGCACTGTGGAGCTCTTTGAAAGTTTCTGGATTAAAGTCTTGCTCGTCCATTTGTCTGAGGAGCTTTGCTTGAAATACCTGGAGCACTGCCATTGCGTGGAGTGCTGATCCAGCTTGTCCTGCCACCGAGTAGGCTTTCCTCACCAGTGTGGATGTCTGTCTACACAGCTTAGATGGATGTATGGGCCGTGATTTCTATGCCCTGTTAATCGTAAGGCAGAGGTGTGCCACTACCACCTCCTCCATAGGGGGTAGTTGGGCATAGCCGTTCTTTTCCCCGTGGTCCACGTTCATGAGAACGGCATCACTGCACGTGCGCACTGAGAAGGGCGCATGCCAGGACCTAGATAGTTTGTCATACACTTTGGGGAAAAACGGGGCAAATCTGTGGGATGCAGCTGCTTGATGTCATCTGGACTGCAAGAAGCACTCATCAAGGCGAGACTGCCCAAGTTCCTCTGGGGGTGACCACTCAAGGTTGAGTTCTTCGACCGCCCTTGCAAGGACCCAAAGCATCTCCCTGTCAGTGTTGCGTGCACAGTCCTCAGACAGATCCGTGAAACGAGAGGAGGACGCACACTTCTTCAGAGGGCCGGAGTTCTTCTCGCACATAGCATACTGGGAAACATGCTTCGTGGAGATTGAGGGGCTCGTAGGGCATGTGCCGGAATTAAATCCACCTCAAATTCATATTGCTCGACCTCACGGCCCCGCCATGCCTCCTCGTGTGAACCCTCGGGTATTACAGAAGAGGCGGGTGGGAGGCCGCGAGAGGCTGAATCGGAACGAGGGCGATTCGCGATTGAAGCGGTTTGAGACTCATGTCCTCACAGTGAGGACAGTCTGTCTCCATGAGAGCTGTCTTTGCATAGGTGCGGCCCAGACAAAAAAACACAGCTCTCATGCTTGTCTTAAGGCGGGATGTGTCTCTCACACAAGGAACACTTACAGAATGACATCTTGAAAAAGACACGAACACGTAAGTGACACTTTTTGATATTTAATTTATATATATATATATATATATATATATATATATATATATATATATATATATATATATAATTGATATTTATATCACACAAATACAATTGCTTTTTAAATGGATACTCTACACCTGCCGACGTGCTGCGGAGAATCAAGATGCAGAGATCTGTTCACCAGCGAAGCATCAAACGGCGAGGCGTAGAGATGTTCGCCGGAGCACTGCAGTGGAGCTGAGAGTCTTCTCCCTGCTGTGAAGATTCTGTCCACTGACTCGTGTGTATCGACGGCGAAGGGTAGAGGGATTTGAGACAAGAGATGATCGCTATCTCGAAGGAAGAAATTCTGAGGAAATGGTGTCTGTGCACCTGTTTTTATAGTGATCAGTTTCATGCCAAAACAGGCGGAGCTCAAACACCATATCCAATATTAGAATATTGCCGTTATTTTTGAGAGGTTTCAAATAGGTTGTTTTTATGCATAAGTATATGTGTAACTATGCGATGTTAAGTGGACTGAGCCGTAAGAGAACTGTACATTATTCCAAACTTTTAGCCGCCAGTGTAAGTGTTTAAAAACTGACAACGAGGCTGAGAGGGATAGATGTACGGTCTCATAAATGGGTTGTACATTTGTATAAAGCTGTTTGGATCACTGGCAAAATATTGAAAAATATCTTTCCAAGAAATTTCAGTATACAAAAAACTCCAGACAACATCGCAAGCCATCACATATATGGCTGATCACCGTGGTTTATTAAGTCTAACTATGCATCTGGAGCATATGTTGGTGAAGAAAACACATTGTCAAATAGACAGGCTCAGTTGTAACCTCCGCTAATGCACCTGAATGACTATGTAGATGGACAGGCTCTGCCTGTCTCTCACGTGGGTCAACATTCTGCAGAGAGAAGCTGTCAAATTAACGTAATATTTTTAATCAGTTAATGACATCATTGTTCTTCACGCATTGGTGTATAGTTGAAAATGGCAAGCAGAGAAGATAAGCAGCTGAGAGAGAAACCCACTGCCTAGTTCAAGTCTCATGTCTGGAAACTAGTGATGGGTTTTCTGGAGCAATGGGGGCTTTCATAACAAGAGTAATAAAATTTGGTTTACTACTAGAAGCTTCTGTACAAGGTTCATATTAATGCCACGTGGTGGTCAAAACAATTAAACGCACATAGTAAGCCACTGTTTTGAACTCAATGTTTTGAAGCAAAAATGTATTATCAGTGCTAATATTGTTTTTGTGTTTTGTTCAGTAAAGTAATTGTTTATAAATAAATAATAACCAAGTGAATGCTCAAGCCTCAAGGGCATCATACTATATATTAGTAAAAAAGTGATTATGCAATGTTAAAAAATAAATAAAAACAATGCATGAGAATAAATCAATAACTGATTATTAACCCTCTGGGGTCTGAGAGTGTTTTGGGCCTTGGAGAAGTTTTGACATGCTTTGACATTTGTGGTTTTTTTTTTCAGTTGCTTAAAAACACATTAATGGCTAAAGTCTGATAACACTGTATTCAACACAAACTAGGCTACAATAATGTGTGAGCAACATGTATGTACATGTTTGTATTTTTGAGAAAATAACGTTTATGCAAAAAAACTAAATGTTTAAGTCATTGAAATAAGGCCATATAAGACATACTAAACATTTGTCCACAAGCCTGTCATGATTTTTTGAAAAAAAAAAAAAATTAAGTCACTGAAATAAGGTCATATAACACATACTAAACATTTGTCCACAAGACTTTTGAGAACTGGATCTTGTAGCCTAGAGTTTTTGCTACAAAATGATGTGAAAACCATCCTGATCACTCATTCATACAAAACAATATAGTAATTTAACTTTTGTAAGACAATTTTAGTGTTGAAAGGTAATATGCGAGGAGGCGTGAATGATCATGAATATTTAGGTAATTCAGACCTGAGAGACAATGACCCCACCCCTGGGCCTATCTAATGATTGTGAGGAGACTTAATGATCAAAATCAAGTTTTAAGTTAAAAGAAGATATCTGACTATATATTTTCTTTACATAAGACTTTACTTAATTTTAGACCTACACTACCGTTAAAAGAAGTCTCTTCTGCTCACCAAGACTGGATTTATTTGATCCAAAATACAGAAACAATATTGATATTCTGAACTCTTTTTACAATTTAAAAGAACAGTTTTCTATTTGAATATATTGTAAAATGCAATTTGTGATCAAAGCATGATTTTCAGCATCATTACTGCAGTCTTCAGTGTCACATGATCCCTCAGAAGTCATAATAATATGCTGATTTTCTAATATGGGCATATTTAAAGTGCATTTTACTCATTTAACATGAACACATATTTGCAAGCACAAGCTTTGTTGATGATAATGAGGCATTATAAACACTAGATGAAATATAATCTAAACATTCATATTATTTTTATATCATATTACATATCATATTTATATTATACAGCATACAATTGAAATGCCTGCTTTAGCTGAAACAGCATTTAAATGTAACTAAAACTTGCTTATTAGGACATATTTCAAATGTCAATACTCTGAATCCTGGCTGGCAAGTCTGGAAAAACTCCCACTAGTAAATATATACATGTTTATATAAAATAACATGTCAACTAATGAAAACTAATTGACTTACTTGTCTGAATTTGTATCCTCGGCTGGGTCAAGTCTCTCAAAATACTAATGTTCATCGGAGTCCCGCTCTTCTTCTGTGGAAAATGTGAACTCTTCCTTACAATCCTGGAGCTTTCTCACTTGTGTATCATTGCAAATGCGCGTGTACATTTGCGTTGATCGTCTCAGCACATTAGTGTATGAATAGCGCGCTCTGCTGGTGGGTGGGATCACATTACAGATAATTAGATAGACCAGTAAAAACTGTACATCGCTTTGTTTCAAACAGATTGCATTGCAGGAGAATATTTGTTTTAAATTTGAATTGGTTTATTAAAAAGTAGACATTTTAAGCTTTCTTTAGACATATGTTTCATGTTTGTGTGATAAGTATTCGCAGAGTTTCTGAAATATGCTCGTAAACACAGAGACTGCTGAAAGCTAACCCTTTATATTTTCTTTATTTTACAAAAGCACAATGTTTCATTGTTATTATGAGTGTAAACAAATAAAAGTAGACCCTTTATAGTCTCTAATGATGTCTTACACTTATCTGTATACCCAAAAATGACTGAGTATTTTAAGTTGTTTCTGCTGTAATGACGAAAATATCCATCAGGACGCGTTGACCCCCGAGGGTTAATTCATTTTATTCATTTTTCATTTGTCAAAATGTTGCTAACACCGTCTTGTCCATGTTCTGCCGCTATCCAAAAGAGAGAAATGATCGTACTAAAAGTACCTCAGGAATTATAAAACAGCTCCTATTATTAATGTGCAATTATATCTAATATAGTTGCCAAATTGCTATATCCATGTTTTGATGATGAATTAAAGAGAAGTGCTGATCTACAGATGTCTTCTCCAAAGATCCCCCAGTTATATTCATAGTTTTTATAGGGATATTGTTTTTTTATAGGGATCCAAGTGTGATTGCCGTGTTCATATAAGCCTAAACGAACCAAGGGAGAAAACCGTGCCAGGTTCCAAAACAAACCCTCCAAACATGCCAGCTGTGAACATGCCTATCAGTCTCCCAGTAGCTAACCTGTCATGTTCAGTTGGAGCGCGCGCAAACGTGCAGCTGATCAGATCGGGAGCGGCATTGTCAATCGCTTAAATTTTTTTTTTTTTTTTTTAACTAGCCTATGGAAATTAACTATACTGAAATATTGTAATTATGTTTGTGTGAACCATGGATTATTTTGAAACTATGATTATTGCCGTAAAACTGGGGTGATTTTTCATTTGGCAAACATGTTGAAGTGATTGTTACCAAATTGAGTATTCTTTCTTTGGATTTGGCAGTAGTATTTTTTTTTCTAATCATAGCAAGTACCGAAACTGTGACACTAAAACCATAATACAAACCAAAACTGTGAGAAATTTGAACTGTTACACCTTATAATTATTAGGCTGTTGGTGTTTCTTGTTATTAACAATTTTTATTGATTCCATTCACAAAGTAAATACACATAACAGAAAATATGGAATAAAATTATATACATTAAGTCCCGCCCCCCCACCCGACACAAACATGCACTCCAATTGTCATGATTATTTAGAACCCAAAAAAATGTATACCTTCAAAAAACAATAAGAATGCACATACACATTCGAGAGCCCCTGTGACAACTTTGCCATCAGGTTACTCAAGTCCGGTGTTTCTATACATAGTTTGTGAGACAGAATTACACTGCTAAAGATAATAGGCAGAATAAACACAGAGCGTGTAGTTTCATCCATAAAACTGTCCTGAAGGTGTGTTACCCTACAAAATAAAGTCCCGCTGCTAGTCAGAACACAAAAAAAGCACACAGATTCTTCAAACAGTCAAGCAAATGTTCAGTGAGCTGGTCCATTCGGCTTAAAGATGAGTGCAAACAAATGACTTGTCACTTCAATGACACAAAACAAACTCAGTACAAGGAGGAATATATAACATATATAACATACGTAGAGAGAGAAAATATATATTTCTATTGCATCCTCAGACTAAATTAAAAGCTGAAGAATAATAATAGGTATTTAATCTGAATTAAGTAGCAATTGGGGGATTGATCTAATATAAAAAGTTAGACTGTTCCACAGTCTGGGAGCCACCACTGAAAAGAACTTTGTCTTAAACTGTGAGAGAGGGACAGTAACTACTAAAACTTCTATGAAGATGACAGCTAGCAAATGTGAGTTGAATCCTTTACCATTATCCCACACTGTGTGAATATGTACATTATTTGAGAGATAAGTGTTGGACTGAAGTTGGCTAATGCGCTAAATCTTGTGACAACACATGCGTTTGAAACGTCACTTTCATGAGCTGAAAAATGCTGAATGCGTCCGTGTAGTGAAAAAAACAGTAGTATTTCATTTAAATACTACACAATGGCCGAGTGCATAGTGTGTCCTTTGAGATGCAGCTCAGCTTTGATTCATGAACTTACAGCTTTGATAATAGACAAATGACACTTGCGCTTTGCAAGTAGATAATAATACTTGGTTTTACCACTGTGTTTTCTGTGTTGTAGAGCGATGTTTCTGAGCGGCCTCAGTGAGAGCAAACAGACACATGTTCACCTGAGAAATGTTGACCCTGCAACGCTCCAGACCATCATAATGTACGCTTACACCGGCAACCTGCTCATCAGTGACAGCACCGTGGAGCCACTCTACGAGACGGCCTGTTTCCTTCAGGTTAGGAGACTGTTTACTTATCTCATTTTCACAGATTAACATGCTAATTGAAGTTATAGCATTCGTCTCATCAGCAAGTTCTAAGTTTACCAGGGTTTTGACAGTCCATAAAACTGCTCAGTTTGTCACTCTTTAGCATTTTGTGAAATTTTTGCAGACTTTAAGCAGCACAATCTAGCATATTAGGTGTCTAAACAACATGGTTTAAACCATAGCATATTTTTTTTGATTAGATTATTTGGAATCAAGTAAGTAGAGCAACTACTAGAACCCTTGTGTATTTGTTTTGAGGATGCTTTCTTGACACCTGGAACATTCAGGAAAATCTCTCTCTCTCTCTCTCAATTGTCCAACTATTTTATCCCATTCGCATAAAATATGGTGTGCATAGTTAACATGCATCTTGTGAACACAAGGTCCAAACTTAATCTTGGTAGGCATGTACATCAGGAGGATGAACACCATTATCTCCCTCCAACCCCCAAATTGCAGATCTTGTTTTCTTAATTAAGACTCTGCACTATTTGAGGAATTTGAACATTTTTGGTGTCCTTTTCTTTGGTACAGAAAAATTTAGAAAAATCAGCCAATAATTTAAATACTGAATGGAAGATCATCTTAAAATATTTGCATGATAAAAATGATTTAAAAGCATTGTTAACCAAATTTTGTGAACACTGGTCACAAGGAACTTTTCAATTTGTTGTCCATACTATATCAAACCACCATTTTCTGGGTCAGTATACAGTATTACAACTTTTTAATTTTGTTTTTAGAGAATCGCATTATTTACTTTACAGTTGTTTGTTTTCTAATTGATTCATGCTTGTGTTCTCATCCTCTTAGGTGGAAGATGTTTTACTGCAGTGTCGTGATTACTTGGTCAAGAAAATCACTGCTGAAAATTGTGTCCGCATGCTGAGCATCGGTGACCTATTCAGCTGCACTGAACTGAAGCAAAGTGCTAAGTGCATGGTGGAGCACAAATTTCCTGTCGTCTACCATCAAGAGGCCTTCCTGCAGCTCTCGCATGAGCTACTGCTGGATCTCCTGAGCAGCGATAATCTCAACGTGGAGAAAGAGGAGACGGTACGTGAGGCAGCCATGCTGTGGCTGGAATACAACATGGAAGCACGTTCTCAATATCTCTCCTCTGTCCTCAGCCATATTCGAATTGACGCACTCTCCGAGGTGACCCAACGTGCCTGGTTTCAAGGTCTTCCACCAAATGACAAGTCTGTGGTCGTGCAGGGCCTGTATAAGTCTATGCCAAAGTTCTTTAAACCCAGACTGGGGATGACCAAGGAAGAAATGCTAATTTTCGTAGAGGCTGAACCGCCAGCTGAAAGCCACCCAGTCGTGATTGGTCCACGTCACATGGTCGTCTGTTACAGCCCACAAGCTGAGAAGGTCTATAAACTGAGTAGCCCGTCTGGAGACTTGCATAAGGTTGGTACACTGGTCACCCCAGACAATGACGTGTTCATTGCCGGTGGACAGATACCACTGAAGAGCACTCTGGCTAGCCATGGCAGCAAATGTGGCAAGCTGCAGGCTGCCTACTGCTCAGTGAACAGTTTTTACTGGCTGGATGCTCAGCAGAACACCTGGGTTGCCAAAACGCCAATGCTGTGTGCACGCACTAAGCCGTCATTAGTGTACTGTCAGGGTTTCATCTATGCGATTGGTGGTGATAATGTGGGTGGTGAATTGAATAAACGCACAGTGGAGCGATACGATTGCGAGCAAGATGAATGGAGCATGGCGAGCCCTCTTCCTTGCGTCTGGAGTTGGAGCACAGCAGTAACGGCCCGTGATTGCATCTATGTCATGACCCATGACCTAATGTATTGTTACTTCCCTCGAGCGGACACTTGGGTTGAAATGTCCATGAGACAAACTAGTCGATGCTTTGCTTCTGCTGCTGCGTTAGGAGACCACATCTTCTACATTGGTGGTCTGCACGTGGTGGGCAATTCGGGCTTGCGTCTACCAACTAGCACCATTGATGGCTCCTCCGTTACGGTGGAAATATACAATGTGAACAAAAACGAATGGCGTCTGGCTGCCAACATCCCAGCCAAGCGGTACTCGGACCCCTGCGTGCGTGCGGTGGTGCTGCTGAACATGCTCTGCATTTTTATACGTGAGACGCACTTAAACGAGCGTGCAAAGTACGCTCTGTATCAGTACGACCTGGAGCTCGATCACTGGTGCTTGCGGCAACACGTGCCAGAGCGCGTGCTCTGGGACCTTGGGAAAGATTTCCGTTGTGCCGTTGGTAAACTATACCCATCCTGCCTTGAGGAATCTCCCTGGAAGCCGCCCACCTACCTCTTCTCAACTGATGGAGCTGAGGAGTTTGAGGTGGATGAGGACATGGTGTCGTTGCCTCATGTATAGTGAACAGAATTTAATTGGAAACAAACCTGTAATTTATCCACTTCTGGAACAATGCTCTTATATTTTATGGAACTCTTTGAAGTGTAAGAAAGATGAAGGATGGGCTTTCTGGATGAGAACATCTACCATAAAAACTAGTATATTCATGGAGATCAGACATTTAATTGTTGTTTAAAATGTTTCATTGAAAGGCAAAAATTTGGACCCCACCCCTCTTCAACAAGCCACCTCACATGCAGTGGAGATATATATTTCCCAAGAGCATATATATTTCTCCAAAATACTGGCTAGTCACAATTTTTTTTTTTTTTACAATTCTGTGATCATATGTTTGGCATTCATTTTTTGACAATTTGATTTAAATAGTTTAAGAAGTGATAATTTCAATTAAAGCAATGGCAGTTAATAATATTATCAAATGTACAACCCCCTCAACATTTCTTGCTGTTCTGTTCACATTCGTCTTCCAGAAAGAAAGTGTTTAATCCTTGTCAGCAGTATATGGGAGGGTCAACAGTCAGCAGGTTTTTTTTTTTACGAGGTGTCATTTGACATTTGCCTTGACCACTGATTCAGTGACTTGCTTTGACTTTTGTTGTATGACATACCTCTGTATCGTCATAGTTACTTCACATACGTTCATTGGTTTATCTAATGATCCTTGATGAACTGGCTTCTTTTGACCCTCAGAAGGGCAGGTCTCACGTTCACACCACAAACAATCTATGGATGCTCTAAGGCGATTTACAGCCTGGTCTCTTAGTTCATTTACCATTGTCATGTAGTTTGTGTTTTGTTTTTTATCTTCCAGCTGCTTCTGTACTCTTGGGTGTTTGGACATACTTTAAGCAGTGGTTCATTTGTAAAGGATGACATTGATTGACTTGTTTCTTAAAGAGGGATAGTTCACCCAAAAATGAAAATTCATTCATCGTTTACTCATCCTCATGCCTTCCCAGATGTGTATGACTTTCTTCTGCTGAACACAAAGGACATACAAAAAAATATTTCTGTATGTTCTGCAGAAGGAAGTCATACATATCTGGGATGGAATGAGTCAATTATGAGAGAATCTTCATTTTTGGGTGAAATATCCCTTTAAAGAAGGGCATCATCACGCTCATCAGCGTGATGATCAAGTTCTCGACGAGTCAAATGCAAAAAATTGCTTGGCACAAGTTCTTTTGTTTTCCATCAAGTGTTATGTTGGTTTGTTTTAAAACTGTTATGCTTGGATACTGAAAGTGTGAAACTGAACTGAAACAGATTAAAATAAATAAAATGGCTACACTATTGAGTCAACATAAGTCTCATAACATAAGAGTATTTTACGAATCTGAGATGACCGATTATTGTTGATGATGATGATGACTTTTGTTATTATTAGTAGTAGTACAACACCAATTACAAAATATAGCTGCTAGCAGCAATTAACAGGGTTCAAGCCTTTTAAGTACTTGCAAAGTATGCAAAAAATGAATGTATATGTACTTTGTAAGTTGCTGAATTTGCAAATTGGTGTTAAATATGACATATGTCTTGTGTTCAACAATCCTAAAACAGGATAATTGTTATGGTGGTCTTTTTTTTGTTTGTTTTTTTTTACTTTTTAACTGTTATAAAGCCACAAAGCACCCAATCTCCAAAAAGGTTTTAGAAGTTTGAATATTTATTTTAGGAATTATAGGCTTTTGGATACACTTGTTCAAACCCACATGATAAATGCAACCCCGTAATAACTAAATAAATAACTAAAGTTCAATTATTGATAATTATTGACCTAGGGACTCCTAGATGTAGTTCACAATAACAGTTATCATTGGATAATATACAATAATTCACACATCATTTAAACAGCCATATTTCTGAAATATGATTGGCTGCTGGTGGCCATGTTTTTATTTGTCATAAATTGTCATATTGTAGAATATGTAAGCATTTGGCCCCTTCAAGAAGCATACAAATTTTCAACTTAATTGATAATACATTTGCGGAGTTATGAGCATTTTTTAGTTGTAGCGCCCCCTATTGGTGAATAATTTTGAGATTTTGTATGCAGACTAAAAATGTGCTGTTGTATATGTGTATCGAGTTTCGTTACATTGGCCTTTTTTTGGTAGATATTGGTCAATACACAAAATGGATGACGCCTGACCAATTCATTGGCTTATATCTGGAGGGTTCATAGTAGACACACACCAATTTTTGTGAGAATGGCTTATACGGCATTGGAGGAGTTCAAAAGATGCTTTTTTTTTAGAAGATTAGAACTGCGGAGAGATTTTATAAAATTCCAAAAACGAAGATATGCATTTTGTAGGTCTTGGTTCAAGGAATATTTAGATTATTCAACTCTGTTGCGGAGTTATTGGTGAAAATGTAAATGTCCTTTTTATAGCACCAACTTGTGGCCAATTTTCATAAAACTTTGTACACAGCCTCATTCTAACACTGTCTACAAATATATCAAGTTTCGTAACAGTCGGCCATTAAGATGTTATTAGTTGCTGAAAATTGATTGGCTGCTGGTGGCCATGTTTTTTTATTTGTCTGATTGATATTGTAGGATATGTTAGCCTTTTGGCCCCTACAAGATGCATACCAACTTAATTGATAATACTTTATCAAACATTTTCATGACGGAAATGAAATCGGAGATATACCTTTTGTTTAATTTGAGACAAGGAATCCTACAATGTAGGATTGACAAACGGTTTAGGAGTTATGGACCAAAAGGTAAACATGATCACTATAGCGCCACATTGAGGCCGATCAGTTTGATACACTGTAGTACTCTGGGGGACTACCTACCCTCAAAGTTGCAGCTCTATACGACTTACGGTTTGGTCTGCACGATCAATTTTAGGGCAGAATAATAATAAATATAGCCGCAAGCGGCAACCATCGGGGTCCAAGCAGGTTTGGGAACTAACAGTGAAATTCGAAAGAATAGATATTGTGCATGGTGTGCATAGAGTGCATATGAGCCTTCAGTAAGCAATATGTAGACAGACGCGGCAGTTCAAAACTTTTTAAGTGGACAAGTATTTATCTGAAGTACTTCATTTTAGACATGTGTGGCCCTAAAACTATGTAATTTTGTGAATTGTTGTGTTGAAAGTATAACGTGCAACATGTCTATAGCAATGAAACTAAAACCAAATGAATGCTAGAACTTGTATAATTATTAGCTTATGTGTGTACATAGGTCATGTGTATTTGTACATTGATATAACTCATATTAAACTGCTTATTTTATGTTACAAAGTAAAATATTTATGTTGATAATTAAGAAATGACATATGGCCTAATGATAAAAGAAATTCGTTCATCTTATATCACAAATTCTAGTGTGTAAATGAGTTGGTAAAGAGATGAAAGCTATATGTGTAAACTAAGAAAAATGTAAGTTATAACGTACTGTTTTGTAATGGTTGTGGAAGAAGAGAGCAGAGTTCCTTGAGCTGTTCTGTTTGTTTTTCATGTATAGTAGCAACGAGTAAACATTTTAAAATAAATTTTGCAGCTATTTTTTCAACAACAATTTGCTGCTGTTTATTGTCGTCTTTTTTTATTTGTATAGCGCCTTTCACAACACATATAGTTTCAAAATACCTGTGGCCAATATAATCAAAAGAAGAACAAGAATAAGAAGTTGAATTACCAGAATTCAGCCAAATTTGTGTCTGTTTTTCTTCATCATGTAAGCCAATGTTTCACCATAAGTCAGCCTGTTTGGATGACCAGACTTAAGCTAGGCTTCAGCCAAATTAGTTATTTTTGATTCTTTGTTTCTCATGGCTGATCAGAGTCATGCAAGAATACAGCTGAATGCTGTTTCACTCAACGGTGTTACAAACCTAATGACAGAACTAAACCAGAAGTGCCAAATGTCAGCCAGATTTGGCCAAAACCCAGTTGCTATATTGGTATAGTGAATTTTTATGTATTTCTTGGAAATGTGATAATTTTGAGAGATATAAACAATTTAATGAGTTGTTTACTTAAAAGAGATGATTGAATTTGTGAATTGTTGATTAAGAAGAGATGCAATAAGATTAGGGCTGCATTTCTTATAAACATTGTTAGCCTAAATTGATGATAGAGACTATTGGTGGCAGTGGTTTGTTTGATTTACTTATGATTATGATGTTTTTGGGAAATGTGGCATAGTGCTATTTGGGAATGAATCGTGAAGTGTGACTGAACAGGTTTATTGAAAATAATTGGTATGTTCATGAATCAGGATCTGTATTGAGTTTTTAATGGATGTTGCAGATGTATTTTTCATCCCCTTTTCCTTCCTAATTTGGAATGCCCAATTTGTAATGCGCTCTAAGTCCTTGTGACTCGCCTCAATCTGGGTGGCGGAGGACGAATTTCAGTTGCCTCCGTTTATGAGATCGTCAATCCTGCATCTTATCACATGGTTTGTTAAGCGTGTTACTGCAGAGGAATAGCGTGTGGAGGCTTCATGCTATTTTCCGCAACATCCATTCAGAACTCACTATGCGCCCAACCAAGAGCAAGAACCCCATTATGGTGACTACAAGGAGGGTATCCCATGTGACTGTATCCTCAATAGCAACTGGTGAATTTGGTTGCTTAGGTACCTTATTGAAGTCACTCAGCACACTCTGGATTCGAACTTGCGACTCCAGGGGTGGTAGTCAGTGTCTTTATTTGTTGAGCTAATCTGGCCACGAGGGCATAGATTTCTTAAATGGAAAATAAAGAGGAACGATAAGTTTTTATGATATATAGTGCAGCAAAAAAAATGATATTATGCTTTGTAATGTAGTTAAGTAAAACTACAGGTAATATTTTTATTTTGTAAACTTTTAAACTACTTTAAAAACTGTGATCAAGTGTAGTTAGGACAAAAGTTGCTTTAATGCAAATGATGGTCAAAGAAAATATTGATTTATTCAGTTAATAGAAGCTAATTGATAAATAAAAACTATTCATGGTATTTATTTGAAAACATCCTGAAATTACAGCATTTTTTCACAAGTGACAAAAAAAAAATTCACAGTAATATATAGTTTACAGGTAGGCTGTTTCAAGCATCTTGGAGAACTTGCCACAATTGTATGGATTTAGTCTGGCTCTTTTGTTTCTGTGTCGTCATGTAATGCTAGACTGAGTCGATGATGGTGATATTAGATGTCTAAGTGGGCATATTGTCTGTTGTAGTACTTCATTTTGATGTAATTCATGTAATTGTAATTCATGTAAAAAAAGGAATGTTTGAAAATGTAAACTGATATTGCCTAGTGGCAGAGTAAAGCAAAGTATATATAACAAAGTATCAAAATGCTCTAAAAATAAATTGATGTATTAAACAGATACATACAGTGCATCCGGAAAGTATTCACAGCGCTTCACTTTTTCCACATTTTGTTGTTACAGCCTTATTCCAAAATGGATTAAATTCATTATTTTCCTAAAAATTCTACAAATAATACCCCTTAATGACAACGTGAAAGTAGTTTGTTTTTGAAATCTTTGCAAATTTATTAAAATATAAAAAAATAAATAAAATCACATGTACATACGTAAGTATTCACAACCTTTGCTCAATACTTTGTTGAAGCAACTTTGGCACCAATTACAGCCTCAAGTCTTTTTGTGTATGATCATACAAGGTTGGCACACCTATTTTTGGGCAATTTCTCCCATTCTTCTTTGCAGGACCTCTGAAGCTCCATCAGGTTGGATGGGGAGCATTGGTACACAGCCATTTTCAGATCTCTCCAGAGATGTTCCATTGGGTTCAAGTCTGGGCTCTTGCTGGGTCACTCAAGGACATTCACAGAGTTGTCTCGGAGCCACTCCTTTGTTATCTTGGCTGTGTGCTTAGGGTCGTTGTCCTTTTGGAAGATGAACCTTCGCCCCAGTTTGAGGTGCAGAGCGCTCTGGAGCAGGTTTTCATCAAGCATGTCTCTGTACATTGCTGCATTCATCTGTCCCTCGATCCTGACTGGTCTCCCAGTTCCTGCCGCTGAAAAACATCCTCACAGCATGATGCTGCCACCACATAAGATCCAAGATGGTGGCGTGGTAGCACTCAGCGACCGCTCTGAATCCAAAATGGTGCTATTTTTGTTAAATAACCCGACTTTGTGGCACATGGACATCGGAGCAACCGGTGTTCGTGTCTACCATTGCCAGACACTGCCCAAATATAGGATTCATGCAACAACCAAGCTGTATGATGACCTGCAGGAGGCGCCATGCGAACTCGGCTTGCTGCGGAGACCAGGCCTCCAGTCCTCGGGGTTGCCTGATGCCGGTGGCCGGGGGAGAGGATGTCGTAAGAGGTGTGCGAGGAAGTGGAAGCGTGGCAAGAAGGCAGGGGGTGCATGCTAGGCTAAAAACAAATCCTAGCCGGCCGGCTCTCTCTTCTATCTTGATCTCCAATGTTTGCTCCCTGGAAAATAAACTGGACTTCATCCGACTCCAGCAGGCAACCAGAGTTTACATTCCCCCCAGTGCTAATGCTAAGGAAGTGCTCTGTGAACTACATGGGGCTATGAGCAAACTGCAGAACGCTCACCCTGACCGACTGTTTATTGTCGCCGGAGATTTCAACCATGCAAATCTCAAGACAGTGCTCCCTCAATTCCATCAGTATGTGGACTTTGCAATGAGAGGGGTGAACGCGCTTGATCTTGTTTACACAAACATCCCAGGCGCGTACCGGGCAGAGCCCCGCCCCCACCTCGGCTACTCAGACCACATCTCTGTTATTCTAATTCCAGCTTAAGGACTCCTCATCAGACGCACTAAACCGCTTCAGAAGCAGGTGAAAACCTGGCCAGCAGGAGCCATCTCTGCTCTTCAGGACTGTTTTGAGTGTACTGACTGGCACATTCAGGGAGGTTGCAACATATGGCGACTCTACCAACTTGGAGGAATACACAGCATCAGTGACCAGCTACATCAGCAAGTGCAAGTTATATCCAGAAGCCGTGGATGACTGCGGAGGTGCGCACGTTGCTGAGGACCCGAGAGACCCAGCTTCCCCCCTCACTAGACCCACTGCAGTTTGCGTATTGTCCAAACCATTCAACAGACGATGCCATCACCACCATCCTCCATCTGTCCCTCACCCACCTAGATAAAAAGGACTCATACTATCAATGCTGTTCATAAATTTCAGCTCAGCATTCAACACAATAATTCCTCAGCAACTGATTGGAAAGCTGAACCTGCTGGGCCTGGACACCTCCCTCTGCAACTGGATCCTGGACTTCCTGACTGGGAGACCTCAGTCAGTATGGATTGAGAACAGCATCACCACCACCACCACACTGAGTACTGGGGCCCCCCAGGGCTGTGTGCTCAGTCCACTGCTGTTCACTCTCAATCAAATCAAAATCAAATCACTTTATTGTCACACTACTATGTACACAAATGCAACAGTAGATGAAAGTCTTGTGTGCAGTTCCGAGCAACATTGCAGTAATGACAGTGACAAGACATAAACCACTTTACAATAAACAACATATTTACACAACACAATTTACATAACAAATGTACACATAATTACACAACAATTTACATATCAAATGTACACAATACACACAATGTAGAATACACAAACTAGATAAGGGTATATAAAAATATATATACACTAATTGAATTGGGGAGAATATATTTGACAGAATGAATAAAGTGCAGTGCTGATTGTTGATCGTGAGAGATCATGTGTTCAAAAGTCTTATTGCTTGTGGGAAGAAGCTGTCATGTAGTCAGGTGGTGCGGGTCCTGATGCTGTGATACCGCCTGCCTGATGGAAGCAGTGAGAGCAGCCCATAACTCGGGTGGCTGGAGTCTCTGATAATCCTCCGAGCTTTTTTCACACACCGTTTGTTATATATATATCCTGGAGGGAGGGAAGCTCACCTCTGATGATGTTTCTGGCAGTTCGCACCACCCTTTGCAGGTCTTTGCGGTTGTGGGCGGTGCTATTGCCGTACCAGGCGGTGATGCAGCCAGTCAGGATGCTCTCTACAGTGCTGGTTTAGAACCGTGTGAGGATGTGGTGGTTCATTCCAAACTTCCTCAGCCATCTCAGGAACAAGAGGTGCTGGTGAGCCTTCTTCACAACGGCCTCAGTGTGGACGGACCATGTGAGTTCCTCAGTAATGTGGACACCGAGGAACTTGAAGCTGCTGACTCTCTCCACTGGTGCTCCATTAATGGTGATTGGGCTGTGTTCTCTGTCTTTCTTCCTGAAGTCCACTACAAGCTCCTTGGTTTTACTGACATTGAGGGAGAGGTTGTGCTCCTGACACCAGCGCGTCAGAGTGTGCACCTCCTCTCTGTAGGCCGTTTCATCATTGTCAGTGATCAGACCTACCACCGTCGTATCGTCAGCAAACTTAATGATGGCATTGGAGCTATGTGTCGCCACACAGTCATGTGTGTAAAGGGAATACAGGAGTGGGCTGAGAACACAGCCCTGCGGTGCTCCAGTGTTGAGGGTCAGTGATGAGGAGATGTTGCTGCCCATTCTAACCACCTGACGTCTGCCTGACAGGAAATCCAGGATCCAGCTGCACAGCAAGCTGTTTAAGCCCAGAGCCCGGAGTTTCACATCAAGCTTGGAGGGCACTATGGTGTTAAATGCTGAGCTGTAGTCTACAAACAGCATTCTCACATATGTGTTCCTTTTTTCCAGATGGGAGAGAGCAGTGTGTATTGTAGATGCAATGGCATCATCAGTGGAGCGGTTGTTGCGGTAGGCAAACTGCAATGGGTCCAAAGAGGTGGGCAGAACAGAGCAGATGTAATCTCTGATCAACCTCTCAAAGCATTTGCTGATGATGGGGGTGAGGGCAACAGGACGCCAGTCATTTAAACAAGTGATTTTTGATTGCTTCGGTACAGGCACAATGGTTGATGTTTTGAAGCATGTGGGGACTACAGACAGGGAGAGGGACAGGTTGAAAATGTCCGTTAAAAACACCAGCCAGTTGGTTTGCGCATGCTCTGATGACGCGGCCCGGAATGCTGTTTGGACCCGCGGCTTTGCGGATATTCACCCGTCGAAAGGATCGAGTTACATTCACAACAGAGACGGAGAGTGAACCAATCTCTGTAGTATCAGCCGCGAGTGCTCTCTCCGCGAGGGCGGTGTTGTTGTTGTCCTCGAAACGAGCATAAAATGTATTAAGCTCGTCCGGGAGAGAGGCAACGGTGTTCATGGTGGAGTTTTTATTCCGTTTATAGTCCGTGATGGTGTTAATTCCCCGCCACATACTTCTGGAGTCAGTGGTGTTGAACTGTCCTTCAATTTTGTGCCTGTACTGGCGTTTGGCTGCGCTGATGGAGTTATGGAGGGCATAACTGGCTTGTTTACGCTCCTCCGCGTTCCCGGAATTAAAAGCGGTGGTCCGCGCATTAAGTGCCGCGTGAACATCGCCGTTAACCCAGGGTTTCTGGTTGGGGTAGATCCGTATAGTTTTTGTCGGAACAACGTCCTCTACGCACTTCCTGATGAAACACGTTACGCTATCAGCATAAACCTCGATGTCGTCATCGGAGGCAGACTGGAACATCTCCCAGTCCGTGTGATCAAAACAGTCCTGTAGCATAGAGTCTGAATGGTCCGACCAGCACTGGATCGTTCTGAGGGCGGGTGCATCTCGTTTCAGTTTCTGCCTGTAAGCGGGCAGAAACAGAACGGAAGAGTGGTCGGATTTGCCAAATGGTGGGCGGGGGAGGGATTTGTAGCCATCCCGGAAAGGAGAATAGCAATGATCCAAAACCCGGTCCCCTCGTGTGTTGAAGCTGATATGTTGGTGGTATTTTGGTGCTATTGTTTTAAAGTTGGCTTTGTTGAAGTCCCCGGCAACAATGAACGCGGCCTCAGGGTGCGCGGTTTCCTGCTGACTTATACACCCATACAGTTCCCTGAGTGCCCGGTCTGTGTCGGCTTGTGGGGGGATGTACACAGCTGTGATAATGACCGCTGTGAATTCCCTCGGTAGCCAGAATGGTCGACACAGAAGCATGAGAAATTCCAGATCAGGAGAGCAGAAAGCTCTGTCCGCTCGGTGCACGGAGAAACCCGTGGGTTCGATGGCCCACTCTGCTGACTCACTGATGACTGTGTAGCAATGCACAGCTCGAATCACATCATCAAGTTCGCCGATGACACGACCGTGGTGGATCTCATCAGCAAGAATGATGAGTCAGCATACAGAGAGGAGGTGTAGTCTCATGTGGTTCTGGGTTTGTCCTATGTTGTTTTATGTAGCACCATGGTCCTGGAGGAACGTTGTCTCGTTTCGCTGTGTACTGTACTAACTCTATATGGTTGAAATGACAATAAAAACCAATTGACTTGACTTGACCATGCTTCACTGTAGGGATGGTATTGGCCATGTGATGAGCGGTGCCTGGTTTCCTCCAGATGTGACACTTGCCATTCAGGCCAAGAGTTCAATCTTTCTTTCATCAGTCCAGAGAATTTTGTTTCTCATATTCTGTGAGTGATTCAGGTGCCTTTTGGCAAACTCCAGGTGGGCTGTCATGTGCCTTTTACTGAGGAGTGGCTTTCGTCTGGCCACTCTACCATATAGGCCTGATTGGTAGAGTGCTGCAGAGATGGTTGTTCTTCTTGATGGTTCTCCTCTCTCCAAAGAGAAACGCTAGAGCTCTGTCAGAGTGACCATCGGGTTCTTGGTCACCTCCCTGTCTAAGGCCCTTTTCCCCTGATTGCTCAGTTTGGCCGGGCAGCCAGCTCTAGGAAGATTCCTGGTGGTTCCAAACTTCCATTTAAGGATGATGGAGGCCACTGTGCTCATTGGGACCTTCAATGCTGCAGACATTTTTCTGTACCCTTCCCCAAATTTGTGCCTTGATACAATCCTGTCTCGGAGGTCTACAGACAATTTCTTGGACTTCATGGCTTTGATTGTGCTCTGACATGAACTGTTAATTGTGGGACCTTATATAGACAGGTGTGTGCCTTTCCAGATCATGTCCAATCAACTGAATATACCACAGGTGGATTCCAATCAAGTTGTAGAAACATCTCAAGGATGATCAGTGTAAACAAGACGCACCTGAGCTCAATTTTGAGTGTCATGGCAAAGGCTGTGAATACTTATGTACATGTGATTTTTTTTTTGTTTATTATTTTTAATAAATTTGCAAAGATTTCAAACAAACTTCTTTCACGTTGTCATTATGGGGTATTGTTTGTAGAATCTTGAGGAAAATAATGAATTTAATCCATTATGGAATAAGGCTGTAACATAACAAAATGTGGAAAAAGTGAAGTGCTGTGAATACTTTCTGGATACACTGTATAACAAGATTCAAATTAAAACTATTATGTATAAGTTTAATATAAGCACTTTTTTAAGAACTATAAATATTTTATACAAATACATATTTCTATAATAGATATATGTGGCTCTCTAACTTATAAAACTGCATTTATTGTTGTTTTTAAACAGTAAAGTGCAACAATTTCATAGAACTGAAACTACTAACAAGTAAACACTGTAATACATATATTATTTCTTCAACTGTGTGCATAGCTTCTGTGTTTTTGTACATTTTAACTTATAAGAAACTGCTTACTGGTGTGCATAATACACCAAATACATCGTTTAAGACACATGAAATTTATGAAATCAAATAAAACCATACATGTTTGTTTGGCAAACAGTGGGTTTGTGAAGTCAGGGGCTTGATTGGAGTGATATGATTCTTCATGAAAATGTACTAAGGTGATACTTAACAGAGCTCCTTGCTATCCTGAGTGAAATAAGTCAACCCGGATGTCTCTATGATGTTCTGTTGCAGAGAAATGTGATTTGTTTTTAATTTTCTAGGTTAACCCCATGTGGTTGCTAGGCAGTTACCACAGTGATACTTATCAAAACTCTACCTGGAAGTCTCAATGATGTTTTGTTGCAGAGATGTGTCATATTACTTGGTTGCTAGGATAACATCATGTTTTTTGCTAAGCAGTTACCACAGTGACACTTAATGAGGCTCCTTACTATCCTGAGTGAATAAGTCAACACAGAAGTCTCTCTGAGTTTCTGGTGCAGAGATATGGTATTTGTTATTTGGCTACTAGGTTAACCCCATGTGGTTGCTAGGTAGTTACCAAGTTGATAATCAAAATGCTCCTTGCCATCCTAATCAAAATAAGTCAACACAGAATTCTGTACAATTTTCTGGGGCAGAGATATGTGATTTGTTACTTTGTTGCAAGGGTAACCCTATGTGGTTGCTAGGCAGTTACCACAGTGATACTTTACAAGGCTCCTTGCTATCCTGAGTGAAATAAGTCAACCCAGAATTCTCTATGATGTTCTGCTGTAGAGATATGTGATTTGTTACTTTGTTGCTAGGGTAACCCCATGTGGTTGCTAGGCAGTTACAACAGTGAAAATCAAAAGGCTCCTTGCCATTCTGAGTGAAATAAGTCAACCCAGAAGTCTCTCAGATTTTCTGGTGCAGAGATATGTGATTTGTTACTTTGTTGCTAGAGTAACACTATGTAGTTGCTAGGCAGTTACCACAGTGATAATTAACAAGGCCCCTTGATATCTTGAGTTAAATAAGTCAACCCGGATGTCTCTACGATGTTCTGTTAAAGAGATATGTTACTTGATAGCTAGAGTAACCCAGTCTGGTTGCTTGGCAGTTACCAGGGTGATACTTATAGAGCTACTTGCCATCCTGAGTGAAATAATCAACTCAGATGTCTCTATAATGTTCTGTTGCAGAGATATGTGATTTGTTAATTGGTTGCTAGGGTAACCCAATTTGGTTGCTAGGCAGTTATCAAGGTGATGCTTATCAAGGGTCCTTGTCATCCTGAGTGAAATAAATAAACCCGGAAGTCTCTACGATGTTCTGTTGCAGGGATTTTATATTTGTTACTTGGTTGCTAGGATAACCCACATCTGGTTGCCAGGCAGTTATCAAGGTGATGCTTATCAAGGGTCCTTGTCATCCTGAGTGAAATAAGTAAACCCGGAAGTCTTTACGATGTTTTTTGCAAAGATATATGATTTGTTAATTGGTTGCTAGGGTAACCTCATGTGGTTGCTAGGTACTTAACAAGGTGAGAATCAAAAGGCTCCTTGCCGTCCTGAGTGAAATAAGTCAACCCTAAAGTCTTTACAATGGTCAGTTGCAGAGATATGTGATTTGTTAATTGGTTGCTAGGGTAACCCCATTTGGTTGCTAGGCAGTTGCCAAGGTGATACTTAACATAGCTACCTACCATCCTGAGTGAAATAAGTCAAACCAGATGTCTTTATGATTTTCTGGTGCAGAGATATGTGATTTGTTAATTGGTTGCTAGGGTAACCCCATCTGGTTACTAGACAGTTAAGAGAGTGATACTTATCAATGCTTCTTGCAAACCTGAGTGAAATAAGTCAACTCAGAATTCTTTACAATGTTCTGTTGCAGAGATATTTGGTTTGTTATTTGTTTGCTAGGGTAACCCCATGTGGTTGCTAGGCAGTTACCACAGTGATACTTAACAAGGCTCCTTGACATTCTGAGTGAAATAAGTCAACCTACAAGTCTCTCAGATTTTCTGTTGCAGAGATATGTTATTTGTTACTTTGTTGCTAGGGTAACCCCATTTGGATGCTAGACAGTTACCAAAGTGATACTTATCAAGGCTCCTTTTATCTTCAGTTAAATAAGTCAGCCCGGAATTCTCTCCAATTGTATGGTGCAGAGATATGTGATTCGTTAATCCATTGCTTGGGTAACCCCCATCTTGTTGCTAGGCAGTTATCAAGGTGACTCCTAACAAGGGTCCTTGCCATCCTGAGTGAAATAAATACACCCGGAAGTCTCTACGATGTTCTGTTGCATGGATTTTATATTTGTTACTTGGTTGCTAGGATAACCCACATCTGGTTGCAAGGCAGTTATCAAGGTGATGCTTATCAAGGGTCCTTGTCATCCTGAGTGAAATAAGTAAACCCAGAAGTCTTTACGATGTTTTTTGCAAAGATATATGATTTGTTAATTGGTTGCTAGGGTAATCCCATGTGGTTGAATTGTCCCGGAAGTTCTGACAGTGATACTTAACAATGCTCCTTGCTGTCCTGAGTGAAATAATTCATCCCGGAAGTCTCTCCGATTTTCTGAATCACAAATATGTGATTTGTTAATTGGTTGCTAGGGTAACCTCATGTGGAAGGCTAGGTACTTAACAAGGTGAGAATCAAAATGCTCCTTGCCTTCCTGAATGAAATAAGTCAACTTGAAAGTCTTTACAATGTTCTGGGACAGAGATATGTGATTTGTTAATTGGTTGCAAGGGTAACCCAATCTGATTGCTAGGCAGTTACCAAGGTGATACTTAACATAGCTACTTGCCATCCTGAGTAAAATAAGTCAACCTGGAAGTCTCTATTATTTTCTGGTGCAGAGATATGTGATTTGTTATTTAGTTGCTAGGGTAACCCCATCTAGTTGCTAGGCAGTTACCACAGTGATAGTTAAAAATGCTCCTTGCTTTCTTGAGTGAAATAAGTCAACCTGGAATTCTCTACGATGTTCTGTTGCAGAGATATGTGATTTGATATTTGGTTGCTAGGGTAATCCGATGTGGTTGCTAGGAAGTTACTAAAGTGATACTTAATGAGGGCCTCGCTATCCTGAGTGAAATCAGTCAACCCGTAAATTTTTCCAATTTTCTGGTGCAGAGATATATGATTTGTTAATTGGTTGCTAGGTTAACCCACTCTGGTTGCTAAGCAGTTATGACAGTGATTTTTAACATGGTTTCTTGCTGTCCTGAGTGAAATAATTCAACATTGAATTCTCTACGATATTCTGCTGCATAGATATATGATTTGTTATTTGGTTGCTAGGGTAACGCCATGTGGTTGCTAGGCAGTTACAAAGTTGATAATCAAAATGCTCCTTGCCATCTTGAGTGAAATAAATCAACCTGGAACTCTCTTTGATGTTCTGTTGCAGAGATATGTGATTTGTTTTTTGGTTGCTAGGGTAACCCCATTTGGTTGAGAGGAAGTTACCGTAGTGATACTTAAGGCTCCTTGCTATCCTGAGTGAAATAAGTCAACTTAGAATTCTCTACTGTAATACCCCAAATACCCCATCTGGTTGCTAGGCAGTTACCAGTGTGATGCATAAGAAGGCTCCTTGCTATCCTGTGTGAAATAAATCAACCTGGAAGTCTCTACGATGTTCTGTTGCAGAGATATGTGATTTGTTACTTGGTTGCTAGGATAACCCCTTGTGGTTGCTAGACAGTTACCACAGTGATACTTAACGTGGTTCGTTGCTAACTTGAGTAATATCATTCAACACGGAAGTCTCTACGATGTTCTGTTGCAGAGATATATGATTTGTTATTTTGTTGCTAGGGTAACCCCATATGGTTGCTAGGCAGATACCAGAATGATACTTCTCAAGCCTCCTTTACATCTTGAGTGAAATAACTCAACCTAAAAGTCTCTACATTGTCCTGGTGCAGAGATATGTGATTTGTTACTTGGTTGTTAGGGTAAATCCATCTGGTCTCTAAGCAGTTGCCATTGTGATACCAAGAAGGCTGCTTGCTGTTCTGAGTTAGACAAGCCGACAATGAAGTCTCTACGATATTTTGATCCTGGGATACACATCTATGCGATTTTAAATGGAAGTCAAAGGGGTTTGGTTTGCCATGCAAAACTTAATTGATGTAGGGACTCCAAAGAATCTTTCTAAACTGGTTTAGTTTTGATTGAACTTAAAACATATGACTAGTTCGCAAAAGTATGTTTTTCAAATAAACTCAAATATTTAATGAACGACTTGATTGACACATATGGTTCTTGAGGAAAAGTTGTTCAGAACAAGGATAACTATCATATTATATAAATTACTTGTTTTTTAAAACACTGTTTTATGTCCAACCATTAAAATTGCCAAAAATTGTGAAAAGGCCACCCAGTGGCCAATAAAAAAAAAAACTTTGCACAGACCTCTTAGGTCAAGAGTTAAATATGTCCACCGAGTTTCGTTCTGATCGGCCTATTTTAACCCTGCGTAATAGCTGCTTAAATTGATTGTTCGAATGTGGCCATGTTTTTCTAGATAGGCAACTGTCCTTATAGACCTTGGTAGTAGCTTGGACAAAGACACCGCATGCAAAATTTCAAGTTGATCGTACCAATGGTACCATATTTACAGCTGTTTTAATATTTCAAATTATTATAGTGCCTCCAAGAGATCCACATATTTTTTTCATGTGTCCTTAGAATGACTCCATACATTGAATTGACTCATAAGGGAATTTCCTCTGTCTCACAAGATGCTGCCTGTCCGACAGAAAACTGGTAATCTACTGTCATTTAGACATGGGAACAGGGAGTTGGTTTAGCTTAGTCTGGAGAATAGCTGGGATGATGGTGTTGAAAGCCAAACTGAAGTCCCCCAAAAGGATCCTGGTGTATGTCCCCGGTCTGTCCAGATGTTGCAGGATATGATGCAATTCCATGTAGACTGCATCATCCACAGAGCTGTTTGCACAATAAGCAAATTGAAGGGGATCTAGAAAGGGTCCAGTGATGTCCTTCAGGTGGGCCAACACCAGTCTCTCAAATGACTTCATGACCACAGACAACAGGGCAACAGGTCTGTAGTCATTAAGTCCTGTCATTTTTGGTTTCTTAGGGACAGGGATAATAATTGAGCATTTGATGCAGCATGGGACTTCACACTGCTCCAGTGATCTACTGAAGATCTGTGTGAAGATGGGGGCCAGTTGGTTAGCACAGGAATGAAGGCACGCTGGTGAGATGTCATCTGGGCCTGGAGCCTTCCTTGACCTCTGCTTCCGAAAGACACGGTACACATCGTCTTCACAGATCTTGAGTGCGGGTTGTGTAGCAGGACGGGGGAGGAGGGGGGTTGCAGGAGGTGTTAATGTTTGTGTGAAATGAAGGTCGAGTGTGTGTGGGGTGTGAAATTGGGCCTTTCGAATTTGCAATAGAACACATTCAGGTCGTCAGCCAGTCGTTGGTCCACCACAGGGTTGGGGGTAGGAGTCCTGTAATTAGTAAGTTGTTTCAGGCCACTCCACACTGATGTAGGGTCATTAGCTGAAAACTTGTTTTTCAGCTTCTCAGAGTAGCTTCTTTTAGCCACTCTGATTTCCTTATTCAGTGTGTTCCTGGCCCGATTATACAAGACTCTATCCCCACCCCTGTAAGCATCCTCTTAGCATGACGAAGCTGTTTGAGTTTTCCTGTGAACCATGGTTTATCATTGTCGAATGATAAAAATGTCCTAGTAGGGATGCACATACACTCACAGAAACTGATGTATGATGTAACAGTATCTGTGAGCTCGTCCAGGTCTGTAGCTGCAGCTTCAAAAACACTCCAATCAGTGCAGTCAAAGCAGGCTTGTAGTTTCCGCTCTGCTTCATTAGTCCATCTCCTTACAGTCCTTACAACTGGCTTTGTTGATTTTAATTTCTGCCTGTAGATCAGAAGAAGATGAACCAGACAGTGATCAGAGAGTCCCAAAGCTGCATGTGGGACAGAGTGATATGCATCCTTTAATATTGTATTGCAGTGATCCAATGTATTCCTGTCTCTGGTGGGGCATGTAATGTGCTGTCTGTATTTGGACAGTTCACGTGTGAGATTTGCTTTGTTAAAGTCCCCAAGAATAATAATCTGAGTCCGGGTATTGTTGTTCTGTGTCTGAGATTTGATCAGCCAGCTGTTGCATCGCTATGTTCCCAGACGCGTTTGGAGGAATGTAAACACTCACAGAATAAACGAAGAAAACTCCTGTGGCGTGTACAACGGCTTACAGTTAATAAAGAGCGCTTCCAGGTTAGGACAGCACATCCTCTTTAACGTTGATACATCTGTACACCAACTTTCGTTGATGTAAAAGCATGTTCCACCGCCTCTCGTTTTCGTTAACTCCGCGATGCGATCCGCTCTGAACAGCTGGAAGCCCGGCAGATGTAATGCACTGTCCGGAATGGTTTCACTCCTTTGCCAGGTTTCAGTGAAGCACAGTGGAGCAGAGTTTGAAAAGTCCTTATTTGTATGTGTGAGGAGATGTAGTTTGTCAGTTTTGTTGTGAAGGGAGCAGAGATTCGCGAGATGAATGCTCGGCAGTGCTGTTGGAATGCCGCGCTGACGGAGTTTAACCAGCATGCCAGCTCGTCTCCCTCGCCTGCATCTCGTAGTGCGTTTAAACAACACAGCTGCGCCTCTGACTAAAATGTCCAGCAAAACATCAGATTATTCAAAAACCGGGAAAAGATTATCTGGTATGTGCTGCCAAATGTTCAGCAGTTTGTCCCTGGTAAACCTGACTGGTAAAATATGACTAAACACAGGACAAACAAACAAAAACACCAAAAGAATTGGAAAGCTCCACACCGAGGCGGCCATCTGCGGCGCCATCAAATATGTGTGTGTGTGTGTATTTACCTTTACTTAATGGAATTACCCATGCCTTTGCATTTATTCCTGGAATATGTACATACCAGCTTGTGAGCATTTATTATTTAAATCCCCTGATCTATTAAATCAGAAATAGGTTTATTGACATATGCACACTTAAGGTAGTCATAAATATATATTTGTTCAATAACAGAAGCTTCCAAGTACACAAAAAATTGACTATTAAAGATATGTGTGGACAAATCTGTGAATGGATTTAAAAACATTCCAACAGCATGGCAATTTAAATCAGCTTTCAAAAGAATGGTAGCAAGACGAGCCAGTGGGAACTGTTTTCCACTCTACACAACCTGTTTATTAACACTTGGTGACGAGAGCTCTTCCCAAAATTCCCAAGAACACACTGATCGACATGAAGTCCCGAGGTGGACTTATCAGACCATCAGACAGCCTCCTGAAAGTCTGCTAGACAGCTGAGAGATTTCTTCAACAGCACACACACACAAGGCTCATTTTCTGTCCCCACAAAGGTTCTGGAACTCCATGGTGGTTCTGCATTCAAGGAACTTGAGGCACACATGTTCAACCTAGAACCATACAACAATCACATCTTCATACTCCATGCATTGCAGAAAGCTGCACTAACTTCAGGCTCCACTTCATTGCCAAGGAAAAGTGCTACATCACACTTGAAACGGCTTAGGAAAACTCTGGGCAAGCATGTACTGCAAAGAAGAAAAAAAGAAAAAGCTAAAAAAAAGTAACATATAAAGATCAGGGGCCGGTTGCACCAGCTATACACAAGTTACAACTTAGCCTAGTTGTGGCGTAAATAAGCACTAAGTCACAATTTACACACCACTAAACATTTGAGCATTGCACCATTAAACTTGGGTTGAACGTAACCCTACGTATAAACTAAATATTTTTGGCCCCCACAAAGTTCAGACTTAATCCTGCCTATTGGCATGACTCAGACCACTGAAGACAGAACACCCCGCCACATTCTCGGGGAGCAGAAGGGGTCTCCCCCACCCATGGCAGTGGCCCTGACCGCTCCAGGTGGTCAGTTAGGAGCCCCTTATCCCCTCGCGGTCAGCTCTGTTGGGGTGGATGGTAGTGGAGAGAAATCTACTACGCCGTATCCCTCCTGCTTCCCGGGTCTTCGGCACCAGGCCTTTATCCCTCTCGGAGGCTTAATTAGCCTGATAAGGGACAAGGTGTGTATAATCACGATCCAGCCCCACCCTCCGCCCTGTCACAGAGAAGTTCTGCAAAAGAATGTCACATGGATTGGAAGGACATGAGGTTGAGTATATGATGACATAATTTACATTATTGGGTCAACTTTTCTTTACTATAACATTATAAGATATGTAAGTATGTATGTATAAGTTAACATATAAGTTATAACTATCTGAAACACAGTAATTTTATAAGACTATTGTTATACTGCAAGTTGCAAAAGTGTCTTCATTGCAAATAAAAAAGTATGATATCAACTTTTTACTCGGCTATTGTTGTCTATTCTCTTACCTGTTAAAACAGCTCTTCAGCGAAGCCAGGCTGACAATTGTCTCCTCATACATCTTTTCCTCCTGTTGCAAACCAATTATGTTATTAGTTGGATGATTATAGAAATCCAAACTGCAAACATACCTTGTTTAACTTCTACAATGTCCATGTGCTCCTTGTCAATTTCAGTTGACCACTTCAGAAATTATGCCCGAGAGCTGGGCCGTATTCAGGCCTGCACTGCAAAAGAACAAATCACACACAGAGAATTAACGCAAGCCCACATTATATTCATCAATTCTATCCCTGGTGTTGATCTGCAAGTAGATATTCAACTTGACCAAAAAAGCTAACTTGGTGAACTATACTGTTCCCCGTCTGTTGCTCACTCAACGTTGTGTTGAATGAAGTGACTTTCTTGAAGGCCTCGGTTACCCCTGAACTTGAGAAAAGGCAAATGAGAATTTGCCAGACAGAATTTGCATGTCCCTCCCCCGGACATACGGGTATAAAAGGAGGGAATCGTGCATCTGTTCATTTTCTTCTCAGATTTCTTCTTCGGGGCTGAGCGGTTGTGCGATCAGCGAGCTGAGATCACTTCTGTTCAGCTCACCTCTGTAGAGTGTTTGCTGTTGGATCTACGGCGCATATCAGCGGCTTTCTCCTTCTCTGCATGGCAGTCCAGCTTTTCCCCTGGGCGCTTCGACAGCATTTCTAAAAGAGAGAATTTCCCTAAAAAAGTTTATTTCTCTAAAAGAGCACACACAGCATGCGTTGAACGTCCTTTTCATGACGCACACCCTTCCGCCCCTGTGTAGTTCCTGGATGCGGTCAATTTCTCTCTGCTCCTGGCGGTCATCCTGCCTCAACCCCACTGGTGTTGATGCACATGAAACCCCGCTGGGGTTGATGCATATGAGACCGCTTCAGCTCTGGCTTCAGACTCGAGTCCCGAGATGGGCATAGCGCCGCGGCACATACCGTGTGATCATCACCCCCACCTGCTGCCAGTCTTTCAACCCCTGGACAGACCTTTATTTTCAGCGGAGACACCTGGAGGTTTAACCCTTCCAGGCCATTTCTGTTCCCCTCAGGGGATCTCTCCTTGGTCCTTTCAGGCCTTCAGAGACCACCATTCGAGCCGCTAGAATCAGTCGAGCTCAGAGCCCTCTCATTGAAGACCGCCCTCCTGATTGTGCTCACCTCCATCAAGAGGGTTGGGGACCTGCAAGCGTTCTCTGTCAGCGACACTTGCCTGGAGTTCGGTCCGGCAGACACCCATGTTGTCTTATGACCGCAATGGGCATCATCATGCATCATTCAGTGCAGCTGCACTTCTGCCATAAGCTCTAATTATTTTTGCATTTTTACTTGTGCTTGTTGTAATATTAACCACAGAAAACTCTATCAAAGTTATTATACAGAATAAATCTTCTTTATATGGCTTGACATGACAATATCTTCGATCTTTTCATCGATGTGTGTTCCAAAAAATTTGACACAATTCTAAGAACAAATTTTAAGATTTCACAGGGTAATATCTGGTTTTCCATGTTAACATGGGACATTGGTTTGAATGAGAACTGGCGATTACACTTGTCAGAGCAGTAAATCATAAGTGGAACTCAAAAGAGTTAATTTGCAACACTAAAGCATCATAGGCTGAAATGTGTCAATAATAGGCATACACTCTTAAATTACTTCCATTTATAAAAATATATATATATTTTTTTTATAAGTATAATAAAATAATTGTTTGCAAACAATTGATAATGAAGTTCCTGGGGAGTCATATGACACCATGCAAGGTTTGGACGTGTGAACGGCGAGCTCTGCACAGTTTGCTTGTTTTAACACTATTAATGACATAAACAAGTGAGATTTGATACGCTCTGTTCCATAACTGTTCTAGGAGGACAATATGTCAAAGAATTCAAAATCCTCAGGCTCTGGAGACAATAAAAGACACTTACATGCTTAAGCTGATACCCCCTAGAAGGCCTCGAGCCAGGGAGCAGATTTGGTCAGAGAAATTAGGGAAATTTGGCGAGAGATGCTGAACATGCCGGCAATGCTGACAAAGGTCGTTGCTGACTTGGAGGATCTTGCTGTAATATGTTGATCGAGGTGGTTACAAGAAAGGGGGATGTCGAAGAAAAAATAAATTATCTGCTAATCTGCTAGTGACCAAGGTAGATTTGGAGCATGTCTGGGAGAAGTTGGAGGACATGGTGAACCATAGCCAGATGAATAACGTCTGCAGTATGGTCAGAATTCCTGAGGCAGAAGAAGGTCTGGATATGGGGAAATTTGTGGACGAGCTCTTTCTGAATCTGCTTGACATAACAGGTCATAAGCTGGAAATCGTGCAAACTCACAGGGTTCCAGCTCAGCGATCCGCTGAGGGACACAGGCCCCAATCAATTCTGGCAAAATTTCTGAGATCATCCAATAAAGATCTTGTGTAACACAAAACATTAACATGCCCATAGCAAGCGATGTCCTTCATAAAGTCATTGGAGTAAGTTATTTGTGGTACTCACGTTGCAGCCGAGTGAACCGACTATCTGAACATTAACTTGTCTGTTCAAGGAAACTGAGTGCATTTTTTGTTTCTTTTTGTGCCGGTTCCACTTAGTGGCTGTAGTTTGTTTTGTGGAGTAACACTCCTCCGGGACAGTTTGTAGATGAATCTGCATGCTCTGTGTGTTCTGCCTCCTATTGGCTGGAGTTTGTTTAGTGGAGTATTTCTTGCAATGCATTGGCCTGATTAGGTCATTTGTTGCATTCATGTAGCAGCCCATGGTTGGCTCACTGAGCATTAAGCTGTCTGTTCGAGGAAACTGAGCACCTTTTTTCTCTTTGTTTTGTGGAGTAACAGCTTCAGGACAGCTTAGTGAATGAATCTATATGCTCTTTGGGTTTATTCTGCCTATTGGCCGGAGTTTGTTTATAGATTATCTTTTGTTGTGTAATTTTGTCTCACACCGGATTTGAGCAATCCGATGGCAAAATTGACGAGGGGGCTCTCGTAGGCGTACAGAATGTTTGAGTTATGGATGCCGTTTGGAGCTGTCATGCATGGGGTAAATGCGCATGTTTTTCTTTTTTCTGTTTGTTTGGTTCTGTGGTATGTTCAAGGTTTGATTGTTGCACTAATGTTGGAATGTGGTCTTTATAATTTTGTATTGACACGCAATCTATTTTTTTCACATGTCAAAATTAAAATGTTTATATGAGGGGAATGTGAAAGTTGGGGCACCCCATAAAAAGAAGGAAGGTTATTTCTCTTCTTAAGCATAAGAAATATGATATAGTGTTCATATAAAGGAAGCAAAACATTTTGGGAAGATATGGGGTTGGCATTTTTTTTATAGTGCTAGCTTAAGTAAGAGCACGGGAGTCATTACACCGATAAGTAAGCAAAATGTTTGGCTAAAATTTACGCAACTAACATTGATGATCAGGGCTTTTTTATAGATCTTGAAGGGGTTTTGCAAGCCTCTGGCACCCTCTTTAATCTTTGGATGGACTCAGTCCTTGATAATAGTGAAGCAAATGTGTGCAAGCCCCCTAGAGCAACATTGATGCTTCACAGGATGGGTAAAAATCTTGGTCTTACAGATATTTGGAGACTTTTGAACCCATCTGTTAGGGACTATACATTTTTTTCATCAGTCCATAAGATTTACTCTAGAATAGATTTAGTCCCACATTTATTATATTGTTGATTGCTCAATTGGAAACATTTTAGTCTCAGATCATGCCCTGGTGTGTTTAGAGGTGTTGCCACGTATGGAGAAAAGGATATCATATAGTTGGTGCTTTAATGTATTAAATGTACTTTTGCATGATCCTGAATTCCAACAAATGTTAAAGGCTGAAATCAATGTTTAAATGGAGACCAACTGGTCCTCAGTATCCTCTGTGGGTGGGGCTTGGGAGTCACTTAAGACAGTTCTTAGGTGCTGGATCATACAGTATGCCTCATTCCAAACAATCCAAAGCATGAGAACTCGTGGAGTTGGAAGGGAATATTAAAGTGCTGAGGCAGAGCTGAAGCGCCAAATGTCATCTGATGGCCTCAGAGAGTTGACCCGATTGAAATGCAGATATAATACTATTTTGTCAAGAAAGGAGTAGTTTTGGCTATTCAGGGCAAGGCATTCATACGTTGAGTCGTGGAACAAGGCAGGGAAAACTTCTGCCTAGATATATAAAGCAGAGAGGGGCTTTTTCTACCATTCCCTCAGTGAAATCTGCTGGTGGTGAAATATTTACCTCAGACATTGATATTAATAATACTATTAAAGAATTCTATGTTGATCTCTCTAGTTCCACGTATTTGTATACTGATGAGAATATTAGAAACTTTGTGGAACCATTAGAACTTCCTAAACTGATGGCTGAGCAAACAAATTCTCTTGATTCTAAGGCTACAGCTACATTAATCTGGATACATTTGAAAACGACGTTTTTGTTTCAAAACACTCACCGTCCACACTAGTGTTTTCCAAAAGTTGCTCATCCACACTGAAACATATGAAAATGCTTAAATCATGTTACTGCGCATGCGGGAAATCCCCGTTGCATGTATGGTCTGAAACACAATTATCCTCGTATTCCATTGCCGGACACCAATTTCGAGTTAACTTCGCTTCGCCTTTGAAGGAAAGCAATTGTTGTACAAAGTAACATTTATTTTTTAACAACGCTATCAAAGTGAGTATCAAGTACAACAGTGCCACTATAACACGGGCCACCATCTTGAATGTTTTGGTTGGATAGATCATATGACTGCGTCAAATGAAAACAAATACATCATAATTTTCAAATATATCAGTTTTCACAGTCCACACGACAATGCGTTTTCAAATTTATCCACTTTGGAGAACGTTTTCGAAAAGCTCAGTTTTCGCTGAGAAAAATGCCATCTCAGTGTGGACGGAAGGCCAAACGGAGAGAAAAAGTTGCGTTTTCAAAAGAAAACATATTAGTGTAGACAAGGCCTGAGATAACCTTGGAGGAGCTTGGTGAGGTAATTAAGGCCTTGTATACAGACAAGGCAAGATGGCTTTTCCGCCAAGGATTTTTAGATCTTATGCTACAGAATTGGCTCCAATTTTGCTAGAAGATTATACGGAATCATTAAAGAAAGGAAAGCTTCCGCCAACAATGATGCAAGCCCGGATCAGTCTGATTCTTAAAAAGGACAAAGATCCAAGTGAGTTACTGGCCAATTTCCCTGATCCAGTTAGATGTAAAAATGTTGTCACAAATTTTGGCTAACAGATTAAGTAAAGTTGTGATGTCACTTATAAATATAGATCAGGTGGTGTTTATTAGGGCCGCGGCTCTTCAGATAACAATTGGCGTTTCATCAATATCATGTGCTCAGTGGTGAATGATCAGACTGCAGTCATTGCCATCTCACTTGATGCCGAAAAGGCATTTGATATGATAGAATGGGATTATCTTTTTAAGATTTTGGAAATGTATGGGTTCGGGAGTACATTTATTGTTTGGATTGTAACTTTATAGACACCCTGTAGCGGTAGTACAAACAAATGGATTAATTTCAGATTATTTTACTCTGGATAGGGGCACCTGGCAGGGTTTCCCTCTTTCTCCATTATTTTTTCTGTCTTGCCCTGGAACATTTGGCTACTACGATAAGAAAGGAGGATGATTTTCCAGGGGTGATGGTGGGAGGTGTGGTGCATAAGCTTTTACTTTACGCAGATGATAGTTTGTTATTCATCTCTGACCCTACCAGATCTATGCCTTGCCCCCACAGAATTATCAATTCCTTTTCCAAGTCCTCAGGATACAGAGATAATTGGTCTAAATCCAAAGCTTTGGTCTTGACCGTGTTCTGTCCAGTAACAGCTTTTCAGCCAGGTGCCTCCCAGTGGCCCAAACAGGGCAATAAATATTTGGGAATTTTATTCCCAGCAAATTTGTCTGATTTTGATCCCTTTCTAAAAATGTTTCGAATGATGTGGGCTTCATTACATTTATCGATGATTGTAGATGTCCTCCTCCCTTAATTCAAGCAATTTGATAGAATCTCAAATTACTTCATTTGGAATAGTAAACACCCCAGACTACATTTAAACAAATGACATAGGCCAATTGACAAAGGTTGGTTAGGCCAACCCAAGATTTAGTTTTATTATTATCCATTCGGTCTTAGATATTTGGCGCATTGGTCGCTTCCTCCTGAAAGAGCCCCTCCCTGGTTTTCCATTGAACAGGAAGTTCTTGCCCCTATTTCACCACTGTAAAACATTTATATCAAACTAACTGGAGATGTTAAGTCATACCCCATTATTTCACATTTGCACATGATTTGTACAAGAGTGGCCAGAGTATTTAATTCAGACATTTATTTAAATGTTGCCTCAAGCATATGGCTGAACCCAAAATTATGTATCAATAAGCCCACTTTCTATTGGTTAGAGTGCATTGAAAGGGGGGTTGTTACACTCAGCGACCTGTATGAGAATGGTGTGTTGAGATCTTTTGAGAATTTGGGTCATCATTTTGGGAATCCCAGATCTCAGTTTAATAGGTATTTACAGCTGCACCACATGCTCTATACGGTTTTTGGGAGTAGCACACACACACACACACACACACACCTAAAACGAGGTAGAAAACTGGGAGAGGTGATTACTGCTTTTGGAAAAGGTTGTGAGGCATTAGTGTATTACTCCCTGCTAATTCAGAGTCTGGAGGATGGAGCTTTAGCTTCTATCAAGAGATTGTGGGAAAAAGATTTGAATTTGGTATTGGAGGAAGTGTGGTCTAGGATTCAAAAAAATGTTAAATCTGCATCTAGAGATGCAAGGGTTCGCCTTATGCAATTTAAGATTTTACATAGATTTTATTTGACCCCCTCTAGATTATATTGACTTGGTTTAAAAGACACACCCAACTGCTGGCATTGCCAATCAGAAGTTGGAGACACATGGAGATGTTAAGATTCAAGACTTTTGGATGGTACAGAGCTATTTGTTTGATGTAGTAATAGAGGGGGTTAAGTACTGATTCGGTTTTGTTCTTGCTTTTATGTGTTAATATAGGAACAAATTAAAAATGTTTATCTGAAAAAGACTGTGCATGCTGTAAATGATGTAATTATTTACAATAATTTGTAAATAAGTTGAAGCACTTAAAATCCTGTGCTCTTAGTGGTGGCACCAGTGAGGAGAGGGGATGCACTTTGAGGCAGACACATTCTGAGTCATTAATTAGAATCATTAATAATAACCTAAATAAAAAATGTGAAAAGCACCTGTTTCTCTCTTCCACAGTGGTAGTAAATGAGTACAACATTGAGAGTGTGTGGCTGAGAGCGAAAGGAGGGGCCGAAGACATAGAGCTCTCAAAAAATACAATAATACAACTGTGTTTACATAGGCCTTGTGTTTGTAAAAAGTTTGAAAGATTCTATGTTTGTGAGAATGTTTGCATCTGTGTCTGAAAGTGTGTGTGAAGTGACTGTGAAGTGCTACTGTTTGTATAAGTGTGAATGAAAGCAAAAAGATAACTCCCAGCTGGCTGGATAAGATTCAGCCTTCTTTTCATGCCAAGAATAATATAAGATTAACTAAACTGAGAAAGAGCAAGTGGTATTTCTGTGCTTAGAGTTATAGTTCATATCACATTATCTGGACAAACAATAAAGTTTTGAGTCCAGTGTATTACTTTAAACTAAAGTCAACTAAATAATTGGATTTTAAACAAAAGTTTATTTAAAGATATGTGTTGTTACATTACAATAAGGTATAATTATGGCAAGCACTCCAGTGGAAATACTAACATCTAGAAATTCACTGTTCAAAAAATGGATTGATGAAATCTTAAAGAAATGGGAAAGAGGAAAAATGTAACACTAACTTTGCCATTAAGTTTGTAAAGAATTTTGTTTTCCAAAATTAAATTCTATTTTGTAATTTGAGTATGAAAAGTAAACCTTAAATGTGAAATGCAAAAACTTCACATTCATGTGGCTGTTTTACATTCTTTCTGGTCCAGTTTATGAGAGAATAAACACTGTAAAGTCTTGATATTTAAATGTAAGAACCCATGATTATATATTTAATTTTTGATTTTTTTATGCAATGAACATTGACCAGAATTTATAGCCTCTGCTGATATAATCATTGGACGCATTTAAATGTGTCTGGAGAACAAATTTGCATTTGAGTTGCAGCTTTATCAGTGTAAACTTGATCAACCAAAAAAATAAGATAGGTAGAGTTTATTATTTTGTTAGGAAGTGTCTGATGGAGAGATTGAGTGAGACGCTGCTCTGTAAGCAGAGTGAGCGGGAGGGGTTATAATCCATACTGCAAATGTTTGTTTGCAGACGTTGAATGGGAAAATTTGTCTCTCTTGGTGTCTCCATTCAGACAGGGGCACCCCGAATTTAGAAAAGATAGCAGATTCTTTTAGTTTAGATATTTATTTTAATTTAATTTTTGTTTTATATACACAGTGTAGGCATTGGTTGATCATGGGTACACTGAGAAGCTGCCTTTGAGACTAAAATGAAAGGAAAAGTAATTTAAAAATGATTTGGATCATTTCATATTCTCTGCAGTTCCAATCCACTGAAGTTGTGCTCTTAATACCTGGTTTTCTGATTTTTATGCGTGGCAGCCTTGCCAACATTGTAATGCTTTTTCTTCGGGTTTGATCTGTGCCCAATCATGCCAGATAAAATGGAAAATAAAGTTCCAACCTCCAATAAGGAGGAAGAACTAAGCAAATGTAGTAAACACTTTTGCTCAGATGCTCTTATATCTAATAAAAAATAAATTCCCTTTACAAAAAGCTTCACTATGATGCTGCGCTGAAGAGCGCTTTGGGAACACGTCTCAGTTGTGACCAGCTGTGAATATGTATGCAACACGTCAATGAACATTGACCGGAATTTATAGCCTCTGCTGATATAATCATTGGACGCACCTGGCGCAGTGGCTATAAATAGATGCTTCACCGGTGCATCATCAGATTTTTCGTCTTCAGAGACAACTTTCTGTCCTCTGTTAGGAGTTAGATTCTGTTAGGCAGTGCGCAGTGAACCTTTTCTCCTTTCTATTTCCTGAAAAAAAAAGGAAAAAGAATGATTGATAAACAAAACAAGCGGTGTGTGTTCCCATGTTTACGCTCTATGGCTGAAACGAACACACGATCAGTTTTTGTTTTGTGTGTTTGGAGAAGAGTATGCTGCTCTTGCGTTGGCGCAGGGCAGGTGCGAGCCTTGTGATCTGTTTACAGTCGAAATGCTTTGTGCTCGCCTTGCTTACTTCCGGGAGTCAGCACCCACACTTCATTTGTGGGGCTCTCGTATGGATCTGGCTGAGGTATGAGAGACGGGTTCGTCCCTATCGCTCGCTCTCTCTCCCCAGATCCAGCTGATCTTTGTAAGCCTGAAGTGCGCCTCGGCGCCTCTTCGGTTCAAGAGAACACTGAACCTCTGTAAATCCCGCGCATCATAATAAAGCGGCTGTGGAATTAAGAGACAAATCGAGCATTGCGTTCTACTTTCGAGCAAAATGCCTTGCGCTCGCCTTGATTCTGGGAGTCAGCGCCCACACTTCATTCGTGGGGCTCTTGTATGGATCTGGCTGTGGAGTGAGAGGCGGGTTCATCCCTTTCGCTCGCTCGCTCTCTCCCCAGATCCAGTTGATCCTCATAAGCCTGAAGCGCACCTCGGTGCCTCTTCGGTTCACGAGGACACTGAACCTCTGTAAATCCTGCACATAATAATGAAGCGGCTGTGGAATTAAGAGACCTTGGGTCCCACTCTAGGTGCGTCTTGTCATCGCAGGCTGCTAACCACAGACGCCTCCCTGACGGGCTGGGTAGCGGCCTTAAGTGGTCGTCCAGCTTAAGGGGAATGGGAGGGTCGTCAGCTCGATTGTCACATTAACTCTCTTGAGTTGATGGCTGTATTTCTGGCCCTGAAATACTTCCTCCAGAGGCTGCCGTGTCTTGGTGCGGGTGGACAACACAACAGCAGTCTCCTACATAAATCATCAAGGAGGTCTACGTTTACGCCAGCTGAATTCCCTGGCACCAGACTATGTCGCATTGTGTGAGGGATGCCATTGCCCTGGCCTACGAGGCGTGCGGTCATGCTTCACCAGTAGGTATCAGGGCTCACTCCACCAGAGGAGTCGCCTCCTCTAAAGCCTTGGCTAGAGGGGTCCCTCTGCAGCAAGTTTGTGATGTGGCAGGCTGGTCCTCTCCGCACACATTCATTAGGTTTTATAGTTTGGATGTTCATGCTACTCCGGGCTTCTACGTCCTTGAGTCCAATGAATAGATATAGGAAAAGATGAATGATATGTTACATATTTAATCATTCTTTTATTGATTTAATACTTTGATTTAATCTGATGCAGTCTGAAACTATGGATAACAGTTTAACTTGCAGTCTCTCTCTGTGTAAGGCCTTTCTGGGTCAAGGGAAAAGACAGTCAGACAGACAGTCTCTGTGATAAGCGAATGAGTAGGGAGTTTTAAGATAAGGAACACCTATGGCAGTTTACCTCCTCTAGGGAGAATTACAGCCTTGCTCCGAATGATCCTTTCTGTGTATGACCCAGAAAAAACTTGTGTATTGATACTAAAGGGATGCTCTAATGTTTTTAATTAAAACAAAGCCACACTCTGCCTGGTACCTTCCTGAACGAGGCAGAGGACCCATGTGTTAATTAGTGCCAGGAATGAGATGAAATGAATGTATATGGGTGTGCACACATTTCCCATTTTACAACAATGCGTGTATCCAATGACTGTAATAAGGAAAATAATTTAATATATTAATCAATTGATGCAGAAAGTAATTATTGTTAGTTAATATAAAATATGTATATCATATGTGCTTTATGCATATCAAATGAAATATTCATGCTGTTACCATCATTGAAGCAAGTTGGGTAAGAATGACCAGCTGAAAGAGAGAAGGTGGAACAGAAACTGTATAAATAGGTAACAGCCAGCAGAGATGCAAATGGTATATGGTGATCACATGAAGGATATATGATTACTCCAACAGCACTCCTTAGTTTCTAATCTCAGATGTGCATGGTTTTGACCATTGCGCAAGGGAGGAGGTGATTAGAAAAATAAAACAACAGGGATAGTAGTCCCCAAAATTGTCCAATAAATGAAGCCCCATTTGCAACAGCCACAAAGCTCCAGGATGCTTTAAATACAACTGGGGAAGGATGCCTTTTAAATTGTGAAAACCAAACTCTAGTTTTTCCTCAAATTTATGAATACCTCATCAATTTAAAACTAGAGAAGAAGGAAGTGAGGCTTTGAGTCTATATTTGTAAGGATACCGGTTAATAAGAATACAGAATGGATTAATTACATTTACTACAATAAGCAAAGATTCATTGGTTACATTGATGACGCATTGAAGGCCTTAGGAGAACAACTAGAACCTACAAGTAAAATGGCATGGTGAGAAATTGGTTTGACAAACTATTTGGATCCTGGGAAAAATGGCTAATTAAAATGGGAGTAATAATAGCCATAGCTGTTGTTATTTTTGTGTTGTTGTTTTGTTGTGTTGTGATCAAAGCTGGCTAGTGCTGCAGTCAAACAGATGATCAATGTATCTGTAAAGCCATCTGGAATTGACATTGTGTACCCCATAGGCCCTGAACTGGATGAGCTGGTCAAATTCTAGTAAAACCTTGGAATTACACAAGAGTCTTGTGGAAAGGGAAAGGGTGGCTTTTATTTTTTTACTATTTATTTTCAATTTTCTATTGTTTTTGGAAAGTAAGGGAGTCACCATATTCATTGTATTTTCTTTTATAACTAAATCAGTTAGTACTTTAGATTGGATAGAGTCGACAGGAAGATAAAGGGTGTTATGTTTATTATTTTGGCATATGCCCCTTCCTGAAGTTATTAATTACTATTTACTTTTTGAATTTTTCTTAAGTAATTTATCTTTTTCTTTTAAACATTCAATTTAAGATGTTTGTTTTTTAATCAATTTATGGACTCTTGAACATAATTTATTGTTTGAATCATTTCAAACTACTATTAAAGTATTATTAAGTAAATTGCTGTTGAATGAAACATAGTATGCATTTATAAACTTAAAAAAAAACACTGGAAGTACCACTGGAGGGCCAGAGGATATGAGGCTCGACGAGCACCTCAGTGCTAAGCAGCAAGAGCAGGACTCTACTGGTGGTTTAAAACACGCTGTCTGCTCCAAAACCACCAGATAGCATTCCAGGCTACCGGAAATCTCTGTGGAGGGAGATTTTTGGTCTTATTTCTCCTCTGGAGTGCAGTTCCATAAGAGCAGTCATTGTTAGAGGAATATGTGAATTATATTGGTCACTTGGTAGGAATGAAGGAGACTGACGTGTGAGGTTGCACTCTGGATAAGGGCAATAGAGGTGAGACTTTTAATGTCTCAAAGGAGTATTTTAGTGTATTTTTATTATTTATTTTTATTTTTAATTGGTCTAAATCAGATCATTGGTTCTGACAGTGTACTGCCAGGTAAAGGCTTTTCAGCTGGGCACCTTCCAGTGGCCCAAACAGGGTATTAAATATTTGGGTATTTTATTCCCAGCAAATTTGTGTGATTTAGTTGATTTAAAGATCATTTTGACCCTTTAATAAAGAGGTTTTCGGAACTATGGGGAGGTGGGCTTCATTACATTTATCTATGATTAGGAAGGTTAATGTTATTAAAATGAATTATATTCCAAAATTCAACTACCTGCTACATTCTCTTCCTATAGATGTCCCAGTCTCTTATTTCAGGCAATTTGATTGCAAAGTGAAGTCCTTTATTTGGAATGGTAAACATCCCAGATTACATTTCAGTAAGTTGCATAGGCCAATTGACAAAGGTGGGCTGGGCCTACCCAAGATTAGTTTTATTATTATGCATTCAGTCTCAGACATTTGGCTCATTGGTCACTTCCACCTGGTTTTGTATTGAACAGAACGTTCTTGCCCCTATTTCGCCATTGCAAAGCCTTTCTATCAAACTAATCGGAGAAGTTAAGTTACACCCCATTATCATGAATTTGCACTCGGTATGGAAAAAAGTATTTAATTCTGATATTTATTTAAATGTTGCCTCGAGCATATGGCTGAACCCAAAATTATATATTAATAAGTCCCCTTTCTGGGTCAGAGTGGATTTTGAGGGAGGTTAATACACTTGGTGACCTATATGAGTGGAGTGTTGAGATCCTTTGAAAATTTGGTTCAACATTTTGGAATTCCCAGATATCAGTTCTTTAGGAATTTACAGCTGTGTCACCTGCTCTGTACTATTTTTGGGAGTTGCATACACCCCCCTTAAGCGGTAGATAATTTGGCAGTGCTGATTACTGCTTTTGGAAAAGATCATGAGGCATCAGTGTATTACTCCCTGCTAATACAGAGTCTGGGGATGGAGCTTTAACTTCTAACAAGATATTATGGGAGAAAGATTTAAACTTTGTATTGGAGGAGGGAGTGTGGGCTAGGATTCTAAAAAATGTCAAGTCTGCAATTAGATATGCAAGGGTGCTCCTTATGCAACCTAACCAATGCTATGATCGGCAGACAAATTGATTTAAGGTGAGGGAAGTCGGCTGGAGCACCCTCATTTCAAGAGAGGTGCACAGAGATGGGGAGGGTGGCGGCTGTCCAGGAAGTGTCTAGTAGATGGCTGGGGAACTGGAATTCGTTTGATGGGAAATGGGGCAGCAATTTGGCATTCTTGGAGGGTTTTCAGGGAGGGGTAGTGGAGAGAGAAGTATACATAAAATCAAACCACTTTATTGTCACACAACCATATACATAATGTAACAGTGGGTCTTGGGTGCAGTTCTGAGCAACATAGCAGTCATGAAAGTGATGAGACATCCACCAATTAACATCAGATTTACACAATTTACATATCTAATATACACATAATTACACAACACAATATATATTAATAATATACAATGTACAGTATACAATAAACACAATATAGAGTACATAAACACAGAATAGAGAACACAGTATACAATAAAATGTATATATAAAATATACAGTATGTTGTATTGTGCTGTATTGACATTCAGGCTGTCGGTTGAAAGTCAGTTGGCAGTATTGTTAAGAAAGAATATAATTTATAACAGTCCAGTGTGAGATAATAAGATTGTAAAATGAGTTCAAAAGTCTGATTGTTTGGGGGAAGAAGCTGTCATGGAGTTGGATGATGCGGGCCCTGATGCTGCGATACCACCTGTCTGATGGTAACAGTGAGGGCAGGCCATGGCTTGGGTGGCTGGAGTTTCTGATGATCCTCCAAGCTTTTTTCACACACCGCCTGGTATATATGTCCTGAAGAAAGGGAAGCTCATCTCCAATGATGTGTCATTGGAGTTCACACCAACCTTTGCAGGGCTTTGCAGTTGAGGGCGGTGCTATTGCCATACCAGGCAGTGATGCAGCCAGTCAGGAGGCTCTCTACAGTGCTGGTGTAGAATCGTTTGAGGATGTGGTAGTTAATTCCAAACTTCCTCAGCCGTCTCAGGAAGAAGAGGCACTGGTGAGCCTTCTTCACAATGGCCTCAGTGTGGATGGACCATGTGAGTTCCTCTATAATGTGGACACTGAGGAACTTGAAGCTGCTGACTCTCTCCACCGGTGCTCCATTGATGTTGATGGGGCTGTGTTCTCTGTCTTTTCTCTTGAAGTCCACCACAAGCTCCTTGGTCTTACTGATGTTGAGGGAGAGGTTGTGCTCCTGACACCAGCATGTCAGAGTGTGCACCTCCTCTCTGTAGGCTGATTCATCATTGTCAGTGATCAGACCTACAACCGTCGTATCATCAGCAAACTTAATGATGGCACTGTAGCTGTGTGTTGCCACACAGTCATGTGTGTACAGGGAATCCAGGAGTGGGCTGAGAACACAGTGTTAAGGGTCAGTGATGAGGAGATGTTGCTGCCCATTCTAACCACCTGCCGTCTGCTTGACAGGAAGTCCAGTGTCCAGATGCACAACAAACTATTTACGCCCAAGCCATGAGGCTGCCTCCACAAATGGTCCCCCCCCCCCACCCTTAACACTCCACTTCAGATGTTTACAATGCTAAATATCTCATGGATGCCTCCCCAAATGGTCTCCCTGCACCTTTTTTTCCACCCCACCCCCACACCAAACTGTGTCATGCCGAATTACTTCAGAAAGGAGGCCTCCTGTTCAGCATCCCTCTCTCTTTCCCTACCTTAACTTCCCTTCTACTGCTCCAGCTCACTTGCCAGCCCATATACTCAATTCTGCTGCTCCTCTTCCAGCTCCTTCCCATCCAATCGCCTTGGTACCACCTCCAGTCTCAACCCACCTCCACTCTCTAATCCTATCAGGTGCTGACGTAGATCTATCTGCTCTGCTCATATCAGTCCCCAATAATGAATCCCATCATTCCTTCGACTACGGCCTAAAAACTCAGCCCCTTCTACAAAATGAGTGCTCACTCTCGCAGAATTCTGTATAGCTTTTATTAGATTCACCAAAGTAATATGCTCTATTTACCCCACAAGATGCAAGGAGCTAAATGATTATCTCTCCATTATAGCTGAGCTCAGTTTCTGCTTCAGAGGCAGTCACTTTTACCTGTACCATAAACTTTTCACAGCAAAATGCCATTGGAACCAATGTCCATATTGGGGGGCACTCGACCTAGAACCCTTCAATAGAATTTTCTTAGGATGTCGAAGCCTCTCTTGTGCCATCTGCAGATCCATATTTCACACAACTTTGCTATGCCCCCAAATCAAACCAGATCCACCAACCTTTTCAGCAACACTCCAAGCTTCTAATCTATCTAATCTAATCTGGTCCCCCATTCCAGGAGTGACCGCAATTAGACTCTCACATTTTACTCAGACAGAAAAGTGTGAAAAAAAATTTCTCCCCAATTTGGAATGCCCAATTCGCACTACTTATTAGGTCTTCATGGTGGCACGGTTACTCACCTCAATCCGGGTGGCGGAGGACAAGTCTTTGTTGAATCTTATCACATGGCTTGTTGTGCATGACACAGCAGATCCACGCACAACTTACCACGTGCCCCATTGAGAGTGAGAACCACTAATCGTGACCACAAGGAGGTTACCCCATGTGACTCTACCCTCCCTATCAACCGGGCCAATATGGTTGCTTAGAAGACCTGGCTGGAGTCACTCAGCACACCCTGGATTCAAACTCATGACTCCAGGGGTGGTAGTCAGCGCCAATACTCACTGAGCTACCCAGGCCTACTTCCTTCACATTTGTAATTTCTGTGCGGAGACCATGCCCACTCTATTTGTCCTGTATATCGCTTCTCTGCTAAACTCAATAACATTTTCAAAAAGTTTCTCTCTTCCCCAATTATTGCTTCCACCTAAGCAACTGAACTAGAAAATCATCCAGATAAAAAAATCACTCACCTCATTTCAGGTCTGAAAAATGGTTTTGACCCTGGCCTGGAAAGCCTACCCAACTCCAGTTTATCTGCAACAACTTGCAGTCCACAACAGCCAAACCCGACATAATAGAAGCCCTCATAAAAAAAGAGATTTGTGATTGGTCCTTTCGATTCCACCCCCCATTTGAATTTTTATGCTTAAGTCCAATTGGAGTACCCATTAGGAAATTCTTTGGTAAAAAATGCTTTATAATCAATCTCTCTGCTCTTGATGAATACTAGATGAATTCTCCTTGAACTACCATGATATAGACCAAGCTATCATGCTCATTAAACAATGCCGATTTCGGAGCTTGGCTAGTAAAAGTCGATATAACTTCAGCTTTTAAAGACCCATTCACGATTTCTGGCATCTGTTTGGCATGCCCTGGCACAATCAATACTTCACATTCCATTTGACTTTCAGCTGCAAAAGCAGTCCCAAAATATTCTACATGCTCTACAAAGCTGGATTCTACAAACAGTTATGCAAATCCCCTAGTTCATTCATCTCCTTGATTACTTCCTCGTCATTTCTCAAAGCCATTTTCCTGCAGCAAAACATTTTACAACTGTCCAAAAAGTATTCTGAAAACTAGGAGTTCCCCTCTCTCCCGATAAAACCTCAAGCCCATCCACATCCCTGGAATTCCTCGGAATTCACCTAGATTTCATCAAATTCCAAGCCTCCCTTCTCAAAGAAAAAATAGACAGAATAATCGCCATTGCATCAAATCTGCTAGAAGCAACCAGGTAAAGCAAGTTCGATTTTTCTCTCCCACATCACTTAAATTATGCTATGCACATAACTCCCCAAGCCCAGCCTTTCATTTCCCACCTGCTTACACTCACTACTTCAGCTTCAGGTCAAGAAGACTCCATTCATTTAAGTCCCCCTTGCTAGACAGACTTGAAATTCTGGACCATGTTCTTAAAGCAATGGATCAGGCTAACCTTTTTCTATGACAATATTTTGTCCTACCCTTGTGACATCACCTTGTTTATAGATGCTGCCCTCTCCATAGGTTTCGGAGGTTACCACAAAGGATGCTGGTTTGCCTTGACCTAGCCACCCGAGCTCACCCCCCACCCCCCCAGTCTGCCAAATCGACCACCCTGTTTGAGCTGTATCCCGTCCTCGTAGCAGTCCATCTATGGGGTTCAAAATGGTCAACAAAAATATTTTATCCTATTGCGATAATTCAACCACCATCCAATGCATTAACAAAGGCCATTCAAATGCTCCAAAAATCATGCTCCTTCTGAGATGCTTATTTGGATTTCCGCCTGCAACCAATTCATCATTAAAGCTGAACATATTCCAGGTCACCAAATTCAAATCGCTGATGCCTGATCAATTTTTCTCTTTCATTGACTCTGGAAGTAGACACCAACCGAACTCCAGTTCCTCCATATTCAGAGCTCATATGCCTGTAGACCACCCTCTTAGAGATCTCCACACCCTATCTATGGGTTCAATACTAAAGCCATCTCTCCCAGAACACTCCAAACTTACTGGAGAGCTTGGAGTTCCTCCTTCCACAGAGCATACAACTGTTTTTTTCCAGATTTTTCCCTCATCCCCTTATCCTCTTTCATCTCTCAACTCCATAATACCAAATCAATTCAGCCAGGAACAATCAAAGTCTACCTCAGCAGCATACATTTCGTTAAACTCATCCATAGTAGGGCTGGGACGATGCATCGAAGTCATCGATGACGTCGATGCCAAAAATACATCGACACAAAATATTTGCGTCGATTCGTCAGACCCAAAACAAAGATGGCGGTGCCGGAGAGTATTAACAACACGAGTGTCTCCTCAGACTATAAGAAGTGCAAGACGGCACGCACTCGTTCCTTTAAAGTATGGGAATTCTTTAATTTAAAAGGAAACAATTCCGTGATATGTCGTCTTTGCAAAATGGAGATGATCTTCCATTCTAGCACCACGGCAATGCACCAGCACCTGAAGAGGCGCCACCTGGGAGCAGCTGCAGATGACAGAGCACCGTAAGTTTTTTTTTCAACTCCCCACTTTGCACTCGATGTTGGAGTAGGCTATAATACGTTGTCGACACCTAAAGTTTTCGTTTATAGCTATTAATAATGCACTTATAGCTATGAATGTCGTGAAAAATACATAGAGGACATTGACAACGCGCTGACAGACAGGACCAAGCAGGTAACATTTAATAAAGTCTCAACTTTCAAATTTGGTAAGTCAAAGAAAATTAAACCATAAATAGGCCTACTATTTTGTGGCGCTTTAATGTGTCGTGACAGATTGCCTCAGTTAAAGCTGCTCTTGAACCGATCATCTTTTCCATGGTTAATTTATAGCATCAAATAGGCTAAACATGAATGTAGTGTAACGCTCTTGATCAAAAGGGGCCGGATAGCTTGCCTAAATGGTTGTAGTCAGGTGTAAGCAAAGACACACAAGATGTAACTGATATTCCACCGTGGTGATTTATTATCAGCTGTCGTCGGTCCCACGTACACATGGGCAGTTTGCAAAACACACAGCTAACAACAACTGTGTTACTGGTTAGAAATAAAAACAGAATAAGAGCAACAGAAACACAAAACGGGCTTAAACGCATACATGCGATGTTCACAGCTCGCTCTTCCCATATCAACTGCCCACTCTGAGCGAGGGAGTAACAGAGTACGTTCCATCTTAAATTACCTAATTCTACTTGTTACAGTAGCCTACATCAGAAGGACTGATGTTTTAACCATGGAAAGACATCAGTACAGTAGCCTACAATCCATTATTCAAATTATAATCCACCAACGTTAATCTTCTCTCTCCTGACTACTTTGTTGGACAAAAATGGCGTATTATGATTGATTGATCAGATCGCCTGTCAATCAAACTCCTGGCGATGTATTTTTTTATTTATTTTTTTTACATTTTATAATCAGACCCAAAACAAAGATGGCGGTGCCGGAGAGTATTAACAACACGAGTGTCTCCTCAGACTATCGAATCGAAATGCACCTATAATCGAATCGAAATCGAATTGGACTGAAAAAAATTAATCGTTAGATTAATCGATGCATCGAAAAAATAATCGCTAGATTAATAGTTTAAAAAAGAATCGTTTATCCCAGCCCTAATCCATAGCCAACAATGCCATTACATACCCCCAGACAGCTCTCCTTATCAAGGGTTTACAAAAAATTAATACCACCCATCCCAACACCAGACAACCACTAACCAGCAACATCCTAAGCAAATGCCTTGTTACTCTTCACTCCAGTTTTTTGTCCCCCCCAAAAAAACAAGAATCCTAGATGCTTTCTTTGGCTTCCTCAGAGTCTCAGAACTCATGATCAACTCCTCTTTCAAACCAACCATCCATCCACCTTCTCTGACCTTCAATTCTCAATCCATTACACAATCTGTTTCAACATCAAACAGAGTAAAACCAATCAACCTCTCCGCTCGACCCTCTATTTGTTGATGACAAAAACCTCCCCACATCTAGACATTGGTTTCAAAAGAATCTAAAAATTATCCTCAACAGATCCGGCATTCCTACCAAACATTTCTCTTCCCATTCATTCTGCATAGGGGCCGCTACTTCAGCCGCCCAGAAAGGTCTATCTGAACACCAAATTAAAATGCTCGGTCGGTGGTCATCCCACACCTTCGAAACTTAAATTCGATCTGACTTCCATCACATCAGAACACTCACATCTTTTTAGGCTCGGACCACACCTACTTTTATGCACCTCGCCACTTAACAAGGATTGTACCTCTGCATCTATATACTGTAGGCTCCCTCTTTCTGATGGCGGGAGGTTTTGCTTCAGATATTGTTCGGCCCGTTCCACTGGGGATGAGGACCTCATTCCCCGTCCGTGACATTTGAAAGCACATGCACCTTTGACTCATGAGCTCCATGTCATGGATGCTGCAGCGGGACATTCTAAAGCTCTACTACTTTAGCTTCCGAAATCCTAATGCAGGTTCCACAAGCTTCCCGCCTTTTGCACTGTCGCAGCAGTACCCCAATCACAGCTTTTGTCATTAATGCATTGCTGGGACACCTTTCCAAATGCAGCTCCCACCAGAGCCCCTTTCAAAATTATACCGCTGCAGCAGTACCCACCTTATAACTCCACATGTTGGACATAGTAGGGAGACGACGGTCCAGCCTAAGCAGCAGCAGCGCCTTCTCATAAATCCAGGTCGATAAACAGTGGCGAGATGCGTTAGCCTTTCAAATTTTATGCGACCCCAGTTGACACTGCCACTGCAGTACTCGCTCCTGTATACAAATAGAAAAACACAGCAGTGTAGTGTGTCCCAGCATTAAACTCCATACAGCTCCCCCACAAATGGCATCACCCACAATAGCTACTGCAGAAACTAGGCAACCACCATCCCTCGCCATGTATCTTTGTCCCTTTCAATTCACTCTTTTGGGGGGTTCTTCCAGACTACCAAACCAAATAATAATCTACATCAGTTCAACCTCTAAATATTCAATCCATTTACATTCAACTTGCTGTCCTAAATTCCTTCTGCATTTTTTGGGGGGGTACATCAGGGCTTGAGTTGAAACTGCTATCTTGAGCCCCACCACCATGGACAGCAAGCCAAATAAGTTTTACTTTAATAGCTTAAAGATTATGTGGGCAAACAAACTTGTTAAACTTGGTTGGTCTAGCAGAAGTATGATTGTAACCATACAAATATATCTGGGTTTATTTCCCCAGTAAATATCTGTCAATTTAATTACATTTATATAAACTATCCTTTAATTTTAAAGGTTCAGTGCATGACAATGTTGAATTTTATGATTACCCATGACAATGCCAAATCTTGATGATCTTTGGCAGATGTCCATTTTTGTTTTTTGTGGAGACTGGAGAGCATGTACAAAGGCCAAACTGACCAATGATAAATGATACTCTGAGAAAGCATGAGAAAGTTTTTTTGGAAACAATGATTTAGTTTGTTTGGCAAAATATATTTTTTAAAGCCTGTAAACTATAGACAGCGTAGTTCATAATTTTCTACTCAGTAATTCAAGCATTTTCAGAAAATTTGTTAGGATAAACTGTGAATACTGACTGTCAGATTCGGTTGAAATTATGGTAGATTTCTTAAAACAATATAATAAATTGTGTATTTGTTTTACAAAATAGTTTTCAAAAGACCTATTAAAAGTGCATTACAACCTGCAACAAAGATACAATTGCACTTGATGATCCAGGATTTGAAGCCAGGTCATTGAGCGATGACACAGCATGAACTCAACTAACGATCCAGTTCTAACTAGCAGATCACTTACTTCATTTTCAGTGGCAGGAGAAAGTTACTCAAACTATCATTAAGCCATTATTCATTATAAAGAAAAAAAGCAATTGAAAGTTGTGGAACGGGACGTGTCATGTGTCTGTCACTTGGGACAGAGGAAGTGGTAAGGACCATCACCTGATGTTTGTTAACACTAAACACCTGTCTCATTACAGCGACAATAGAGACGGGCTTGAAAAAGCTGCTGAGAACGCCGGATAAGGGGAGAGAGTGTCAGGGACAAGGAGACCTGAAGTTGTAAAGCTAAAGTGTTTTTTCTATTGTGAAGCTAAATTATATATTCTGTTGTGAAGCTAAAGTATATATTCTGTTGTGAAGCTGAAATGCCAATGCTCTCTTGTGAAGATGAAAAGCCAAAGACTGTGTTTGTTAGACTGAAAAATCATTAAAACTTGACTTTCCTGGACTACCGCCCGCTTCCTTCCGTACTATCGGAAACTTCTATACTGGTGCGAAAACTCAGGAAAAGGAAGACTGGTCACCATGGACACCTCGTCGCTGGACAAAGTGCCTTGGCTAGCACGAAAAGTTTAATGAAATTTTGATAGGATCTCACATTCCACTTTCAAATAGGTCAAAAGGTGTAGTAACCCCCAATCTGGATAATCTGGGACTCTGGGACGCGAAGGACTTCGCTATGCTATCAAATTGTTTGAAAGATTGTGAGAGATTGTAGCTGGTAGTTACATTTAGGAAAACAATTCATTTTAAATACATAACCTTCCCATCATAGATAAATGTAATGAAGCTCACCTGCCCACATTGCTCGAAAACCTTTTTATTAATGGGTCAAAATTAACTATAACTAAATCAGACACATTTTCTGGGAATAAAATTCACAAATTCTTAATGCCCTGTTTGGGCCACTGAATGTCGCCCATTTGAAAAGCCATTACTAGGCAGTATGCTGTCAGAGCCAAAGCTTCAAATTTACACCAATTGACTCTGTATCCTAAGATATAGAAAAGGTATTAATAATTCTGTGAAGGCAAGACATAGACCTACTGGGGTTGGAGACGAATAATAAAATATAATCAGCGTTAAACAAAAGCTTATGCGCCACACCTCCCGCCACCACCCATGAAAAATCATCTTCCCTTCTTATCGGGGCTACTAATGGTTCCAGGGCAAGACAGAACAATAATGGGGAAAGAGGGCAACCTTCCAGGTGCCCCTATCCAGATTAAAATAATCTGAAAATAATCAATTTGTTTGTACCACTGCTTCTGGATGTCTATAAAGTAACAATCCATCCAATAAAATTATTACCGAACCCATATATTACCAAAATGTTAAAAAGATCTCATTCTACAATATCAAAGGCCTTTTCAGTGTCAAGTGAAATGGCAGTGACCAGACACTGATCATTCGCCACTGACCACATGATATTGATGAAATGCCTAATGTTATCAGAAGACCTGCAGCCCCGAATAAAGCCCTCCTGATCTATATGTATAAGAGATGTCATAACTTTATTCAATCGGTTAGACAGAATTTTGACAATATTTTAACGTCTAGCTGGATCAGGGAAATTGGATGGTAACTTTTACGCTCGCTTGGATCTCTGTCCTTTTTAAGCATCAGACTGATCCGGGCATATGTCATGGTTGGTGGAATGCTTTCCATTCTTTAATGATTCCGTATAAACTTCTAGCAAAAGTGGAGACAATTCTGTAGCAAAAGCCATCTGGCCCCGGAGCCTTGCCTATAGGCATGGCCTTAATTACCTCGCCATCCTCCTCCAAGGTTATCTCAGAATCAAGATAATTTTTTGCACAGACATCAGTTTAGGAAGTTCTAATGATTCCACAAAGTTTGTAATATCTTCATCAGTAGATGAAGAAATGGAAATATAAAGATCAAGATATAATTCTTTAAAAGCATTATTAATATCAATGGACGATGTGAAATTTAACCACCACCAGATTATACTGAGGGAATGGTAGAAAAAGTCACTCTCTGCTTTATATATCTAGCCAAAAGCTAGACAATATGATAGCCAAAACTGCACCTTCTGTGACAAAATAGTATTATATCTGTATTTTAATCGGGTCAATTCTCTGAGGCCATCAGACGACATTCGGCGCTTCAGCTCTGCCTCTGCACTTTTAATATTCCTTCCAAATCCACAAGTTCAGGTGCTTTGGATTTTTTTGAGGAATGAGGCATACTGTATGATCCGACCCCTAAAAACCACCTTAAGTGCCTCCCAAGCCACCCCCACAAAGGGTACTGAGGACCAGCTAGTCTCCATACAAACATTCATTTCAGCCTATTCCTTGTTGGAATTCAAGATTTTGCAAAAGGGATACATTAAAGTGGCAACTATATGATTTATTTTTCTCCATATGTGGCGACACCTCTAAACTCACCAGGGCTGTGATCTGATTCCAGTTGAGCAATCCACAACAGATGAAATGAGGGATTTAGGATATAAAAAACAAATCTATTCTAGAATAGATCTTATAGACTGATGAAAAACAATTATATTTCCTACCAAATGGGTTCAAAAGTCTCCAAATATCTGTAAGACCAAGATTTTTACACATCCTGTGAAGTGTCAGTGTTGCTCTAGGGGGCTTACAGACTTTTGCTTCACTATGATCAAGGATTGAGTCCATCAAAAGATTAAAACGTCCTCCCAATATTATATCATGAGGGGTGCCA